>VXBW01005537.1:2907561-2957479 GCA_013400375.1 Thinocorus orbignyianus
AGAGCTATGTGGAAATGGGGGAACTGGAGGACTGTTGTGTAAAAGGGATGAAAGTACATTTTTCCCTGAGGCTGTAGTTTCAGTCCAGCTCCAGAGAGCTAGCGCTCTTGCTGCCAGACACCATCTCAGTTATTCCTGTGAAATGATGGATGGTCTCAAACCATTCCTCTAATGAAGATTTCATCAGGAAGGCCACCCTTGTAATCAGTTTCTTTTTTAGGGCAGCCTTAAAGGCTAAGCTAAAGCAGCAAAAAACCCCACAAGCTCACCCCACTACTCCACGCACCAATGTGGGGGCAATTTTATGAGGCTGGAATTTGAACCAGTGTCACAAATTGTACCTGTTTTGTAGGCAGAGCACAGCTGCCACTGCCAAGCTCTCTCCCTGCCTCTTCACACCACCACCATTGTCCTGGGACAAATCCAGGACCTCAGAATCTCACACCATCTCTATACGCTTCTGAAAAAGGAGATGCTAAATGGCAGCAACAACTTCTTTGAGAGGTTCCCTCTGTTGTATTTATTAGGGTCTCCTTTGTCCTTTGTGGAAAGGAAAAAAAAAAAAAAAAAAAAAAAAAAAAAAAAGGAGAGAGAGTGAGAGAATGTCTCTGCTACAGGCTAAGAGACCTCATTTTTTTTCCCCCTTCCAGCCACAAAAGTAATCTTTAAAGTGTAGTACTCAATGAACACTAATAAAAGGCAGAGACAGAGAAATCAAACCATGCATGTGGAGTAGTGGCACTTAAGCTACTCAATGTAATGCTGTGAACTCAGGATGCCAGCTAGTTATAATGAAAAGGAATTTCTATCAAATTTCATAGCACTGTAATGGTCAACAGGCAACGTATCACCAGATGCTCTGCAACAGTCACTGCTGAGTGTTCTACCAAAACGTTGCTCAGGTCCCTCTTCTTTTCTTCAGTGTGTTATAACGAACTCAGCCATGGTTTATGTTTTGTTTGATGGAAAAAATAGTTAGGAACAGAGCAAGGCTATACTCTTGTATAGAAACTTATACATTATACCAATCTGCAACATTATAAAATGGAAAAATAAAATAAATGTCCTTTCGGGGGTCATTTTTAATGACAATGGCTACACAAATTGGAAGTGCAAATAAACATAGACTAGTAAAATTAGACTTGAGAGTGTGCATCCAAACAAGAAAACACAAATTATTCATTTCTAGTAACCTGAATAGATGTATTTAAGAAATAAGACCACAGAGGACGTTATTGTATTTGCTACAGTGTGCAATGTTTTTGTTCTCTAAATTGGCCCAGTGCTCCATTCTGACTTGGGGAAATAAAAGATCCATCTTGTTCAGTGTTTTTGACCATAAAATATACTTTAAATGTAGAATACATAAGAAGTTTACATAAACCTCTGAATATTTTAGAATAGATCTGTCTCATTTGATTCACAATCCTGCAGCCATTGTTCACTAAACTTATACTCCTTTTTTTCCACACAAACACCCTCACTCTCAGATGGAAGATGACATTCAAGTAAATCAATTTCATTACAAGTTAAACTATTCTGGTTGATTGCTTTCAATAAATAGAGTATGCACTGTTTCCTTCCCTGTCTCCTACTGATCAGCAAGTCCAACACTCATTTTAGACATTCTTTACTCTTATTCATGATCTTCCAATCAAAGCACACACCACTCCACCTACTCACTCCAATTCTCCTTACAGCATTTAGCGCATGGAAAGTATGACAGGCACACATCAGAAAAAATGACAGCCATACATGGAGTATATTTATATGACCTGTTAAACTAATATTTATCTAATTCCCCACTGTCACCATCAAATGGGCGACTCCAGGTAAGGTCTGTTTAGGACAGTTTGACTCATCTGCCAGTTCTGTGTCTTCATCTAGCAAGTCCCTTTCTCCAAAAATCTTTTCAACACTGTAGACATTCTTATAACTGTATTTGCAACTCCCTTGTATTATTCCTGGTGCTTACAGCTGCCTCCTCCAAATCTTCCAATGTAACAGCAGACAAAAAATCCAGAATCGCTCAGAAAGGAAGCAAGGGCCCTGCTGTTGCCCAAGAAAATATAGCAAAGTACAAAATCAGATTTGTAATTTGAACGGTTACCAGCGAATTTCTAGTGTGTCTGTGGCTGGTTGGGTTCCAAAAGAATGAATGAGGGTTCAGAACACTTCTAATATTATCTGAAATGGGCGATGCAACCCTGCTTCACATAAAAAAGGATATAGCATAATGAAACAATATTATTCTAGCTGATGAACACAAATAAGATCAATTCTTACCTTACATAATCTCTTTTATTACCCAGATATAACAAGGACAGACCAAAACCTCAGCAAATTAAATACATCCAGCCATCTAATAATTGTTTATTCTTTTAGCCATATTCTTTTTATCTCAAGTACTATGGTTGTCTTTATCCATCTTTTGGAGGGGAAGAGGAGACTAACTGTTTGCCAGCGTTATACTACTTTTTCAGTCATCGGCTACAAAATTGAAAAAGCTAAGTGCTATTTAGTCATCTTCTCTACAACAATGTTTTATAGGAGGATTTTCGCCTCTGAGATTAAAGACAGAATAACAAAAGCAGACACGGCACATTTTTCTGAAGCAAAGAGCACTGCTTCCCTTAAAGTAGAATAAAGCTCTAATCCTTCCAAAAAGCCAGCAGCTGAGTGAGAGCGGCACCAGGCTGTCCCCACTGTCTTCTAAGAAGCTACAGAAACTTATTCCTTTCAAAGCATAAACAACAATCTTGCTTTTAATGTACTTCCAAAAAAAACCACTACTGCCCTAAGTTTGCCCATTCGTATGTGGGTACAAACTGGTCATTGCACCAATAGCAGACTCGCTGAACAATTCATTTGTAACACTCCTCCAGATGCAAACATGAAGTTGAAGAGTGAGCAACATTACAGCTAAGGAAAGTGTGACTTTAAAAGTGCTGAGACCCGTAGAGTCCAATGCATTGCCTTTCCCCAGCTTCCACTGATGTTAGCAGGGGGGAAACACTACAAAGAATATTGATAGTCACCGTTTTTATGGCTGAAAGCCTAATGAAACATTATCACTTCACTTCAATTCCCATAGCTATTGCTTATGAAGAAGTACTGTTTCAGACAATAGCAATATTGATAATGCCAGCCTTCATAATGGTGCTGTACACGCGACAGCTTTGGGGCACTGTATCTGAAAGTGCCTGATGCACTCTAGGCATGACCATTAATGACGGTAATTTCAAGTTCACTACAAAAACTTTGGGGAAAACAAACACGTCCTCAAGATAATTATACTCAAATGCAAACCATGGTTTTATGCACATTTTGAAACAAACTGCTGGGCCACACACCGTATTTGCTAGTACTAGCAGCCCGTTTGGTGATGGACTCTCTCCCTTACTGCAGCACTTGCCATCGGTAAATCCTACCCTCAGCCATACAATTAGGGTTAATTCAGACTAATCAGATGAGGTTCTAAGGCCAGTTTTGTGCAAAAAGGCATTCATTGCACCAATATTTATGTATACTCTGGATGCCCATTACTTTTAGAAGGACTACATGTGAAGAGATGTAGCTGTTCACAGACAGATATTTTTCCACATAGCCTTTGTATTCATTAATAGCCTCCTTCTCATTTAGCGCTCCTCTCATATCTAGAGCACATGTAAGGATGTAGACTTTAGCATCACAAATAGGGGGTGGCGCTTTAGGAACGTATTGTTTTCAACAATCATATTACCTATTTTGGTCTTTTTGTTATTACTCACTAGTTTTCAGTTAGCATGAATAAGCTTTTTGTTAAAAAGTTCCCACCAAAAGAAGATCAGAGAACAATAACAATTAAAGATGTTTTAAAGTTTTAAAGAAAAATGTGTTTTCCCAGCAATAATATTAGGATTTAAAAGTCTGAAGTCCTTCAGGGATAAAAACAAATCCTAGGTCATTGAGATGTTGGGTGTTTCTTAGCTTCCTGAAATAAAATTCCCCTACTGGCTACCAAAAGGCATATTATTATACCCTACAGAGAAACCTCCTACAATACGTTCACTGTGCTTAAGCCTCTTCCTTAAGCATTTGTGAAAAGCCACTCCGATGAGCTACTGCACTTGGCCAGGTTCAGCGCAACTGCACTTACCTTATTTTTTGGACAACAGTCCAGGCCTTGCTGCAAGACTTAAAATTTCCATCCTTTTTAAAGTGAAAATGAGATCACAACAGAGAGAGTACCCTCTCCTTTTCAGGTCACCCAAGTGATATATGCATTATGCTGTTCAGAAGTTTCAAATATGAAAAGCAAATCCCAGGAAATATGAACTAGAGGAATACACAGGTCAAAATGTCCAAAATTCGTCTTGTACACAAGCTGGTATGCTCAATACTTTGGTTTTGTACATTTATTTTCCCTTATGTACAAATTCAGCTTCAAAGGTAGCTGTCATATTTTGCAGTCAGACACATAGAGAGGCATGTACAGACTCAGTATTCCTTTCACTGGTAGCTAGTATTATACTCTAAAGTATACGAGTATAAATTATACTTGCTTAAATAATTCTGGCTGATGTTCTTTTCCTGTTTATATTAATTTTATTTTTTACCTGAATGCTATTTTATTCTCACTTATCCAATCCCTTTATCAAATAAGAAGCTGGAAACAGCCCCATAATATTCTAAACACAAAGTGACTAAACTCTAATAAAAGAAAAAGAACAAATAGTAAAAGATGACAAACTGACATTGCTTTGTAGCTCACTTGGGCGTTGTGAGGAGTAGGTCCAACCTCAGCAAGCAGCTCTTAGTTTCAGCACATTGTAAAGCTATCTCACGTTGGGACTTAGGGAGAAACTGAAGCTTCTATTCAACCCAGCAGGTCATGTTAGAAACTTACCCTGCCTGGTCTTCATTAAACTTGTAAAACATGATTGCTAGAGTGCAGTGCATAACACCCTCTAATAACACAGTTTAAACACCAGTCAAAACAATAGAAGAGGTAGAGAAATGTGACAGAAGTACTAAAGCTAAGTCAGCCCTGAAATGTCTGGAGTTGTTTAAAAGTCTATCCAAATCTCTTTGGACTTGGAATCAAGACAAGAAACCTTGTGTGAACATTGAAATGTGTTTCTCTAATACCTGTTTGCAGTCAGGCTCCAGATACCAAGAAAAAAGTTCAAGAATACCAAAGAAAAAAACTACATTGTTTGGATAAAAGGAACATATTTTTTCCTTTTCACCTCTCCCTGGCTGAAATCATTCCATCACCCCACAGAATACTTAATTCCAATTAAATGTTTCACTTCAAAGACTTCCTCCATTATCTTAAAAAGGAAATATGAAACAAGTATTCTCCAAGGAAAGTAAAGAGTAATCTAACTTGCTGCCAAATTTTAGAATGGCGGTTGTGAGAGACAGCATTCAGTAAACACCAAAGTCATCCCCAAATAGAATGAAAACAAAATTAAATAAAAAAAGCATTAAAAATGAATCCAGTGATAAGGCAAATAGTTTTTGAAAGAAAAGACACTTTTCTCCTATGGTTTTCAACATTATGACAATTTTCTCTTGGAAACACTGCATCTGTTATTTTTCTCTGAGCATTTTGAAAGTGTATGTGTGGGCTTTTTCTCTAGCTATGTTACTAATTTACAGCATTATAAACAGAAAGTTAGGTGATACTAAGGGGGTTTTGTTTCAGAGAGGTGTGTCTAGTCAAACTTACAAGTTCTGAAGGAATGAGCATGGTTGCTTTCAATGTTTTTAATCTTGAGAGAGTTTTCCTCTTTGAGACCAAGATCTAGCAATATTCCAGTGGTGTTGGCTTCACTGAATTTATTTGATTTCATACCTCAATATTAATAAAAATTCAGTGGAAATATCTGAAAATGGGCTTATTTAATTCATCTCGAGCTATATTGATGGATTGGAAAGTATGTCCAACACATAAACATAGAGAGCATTTGTAAGGATCTGTAAGACTCCCATCCAAAACAAGATTGTTTCAGTAAGTCGTCTTCTATCTTTCTTGCTTAAGTACTACAGGCAATAAAATTATTTCCACAATGTTTCTTCATAAAATAAGTGTTCAAGTGAATCAGTACTTGTAAACAAGCTCTACTGAGGATTCATGCTGCCAATTTAAGATAAACTATTTTGTATATTCAACTCCATTTCTCTGTTAAAATTTCCCTAATGAAATGTAGTAAAACTCACAAACCATCAGATCAACACACACCAGCAAAATTAAACCCCTGAGAATATTCAATGCTTTATTTTTATTAGTACTGCTTTAAATATTCAAAATGTATGGGTCATAAAATTATGCTTAGGGCAACATTTTCTCATAAGTTCATTTGTGCATGTTTCTAAATAGATTTAAAAACTAAATAATTTCAATCTCAACCTTAACACTGAGACAAACAGCAGAAGTAATGAGGGGGACAGATCTTAATAACCCTCTCCTCAAATTGTTAATTTTAGAGTATTTTAGGGCTAAAGAATGCCCCAGGCAGCAAAAGGAATGTATTTAAATGCCTGAAGCAGTTTATATAACGCTTCAAATTTCTAGAGCAGCCTCCACATTCCCTTCCTTACAAACACAAGATAAAATTACTTGGAATTTCCTTATATTATTACTGAATATAGGACAAACAATAACACTGTCAAGAGTCAGACAAAGTGACCTGTGATTATTTTTCATGGAAAGACCACGAGACAATATAAAATCTGACCAGTTGGTTAGAAAAATGGGTTTCCAAATAGTTTACATACATACCCCTCAGCATACAATTTATTATGTCATTATCCTGGTCACAAAATCCAAGAGGAAAAATTAACTTCTCTACATTCTTGCAGGAGATGCAGCGCAATGCTGTGCTCTGGCACACCGACCAGCTCTCAGCATACCCAGAGAGAGCACAGCACTATTGGCAGCACCCAGACTTGGCCCTGCAGTTTTACACCGTGTGTATCTCATGGAGGTATTGATTGGCAGGACTGCAGCCCTATGCACAGAATGAGTGATGGAAAGCCACAATGTGATTTGAAGGGGAAGACTCTTTTTATTTGTATTTTTTTCCCCTCTTAAGTGAGCCAAGACAGCCTGCGATATAATGTGGATAGCTTCAGGAGATAAAGGATGCATTATCTGCAGTCACCAGGAGAAGGGTGTCCTTGCATTCACCCCAAGAATCCAAGGATGCTAGACCCCCGCTGAGTCACAGAGGACAGCCTTGCAACTCCTCAGGAGTTTTTTGTCAGGTCTGAATGTGAAGGAAGAGGCAGAGAGAGCCAGCAGGTTGTGCAGGGAGCCTCGTAGGCACTTGCGGAGGAGAAGCTGCTGCTAGTGGGATCTGTGGGGGACATGACACCTCATATTTATCCACAAGAGCTTGGAAGATATTCAGTGCAAGCTATGCAGCTCCACAAAGTGCAGTCTCAGCAACTTTTGGGTTAGCATGAGATAGAAGGTAGATGAGCCAGTACCGAAGCCTTCTGGTGAGGTCAGGACATCATGAGAAGGCAGCAATATATAGCTGCAGGATTGTGTGTGCCATCACGCGAAGATGCAGAGGCTACTAGAAAAGCCTCTGTGCACAGCCAGCTCAAGCCCACCAAGAAGCCTTTTCTTCTTTCTTTCCTTCTTTCATCCCTTCTCTCTTTCTTTTTCTTTCTCCCTCTCTCTTTCATCACTGTGTCCTCTAGGAATAGACATTAATTTTCATTTTCTTTCACCCTTCTTTCGCAGGCAGGAGCAGAAGCTTCCACACACAGAAAGTCCTGATGCCAGTGACTCCTGGGGTACAGACAGGGTACCTACCCAGTACTGTGAGGGATTCCCCATGCAAAGGGGTCAGTTGTGAATACCTAATCATCACTTGAGTTTGTAAAACATGTTGCCACACTGCAAACTGGCTGGAGACCCTCTAGAACAGAAGACTGCCTGGCTGGAGCCTCTCATTGTTGAGAGAGACACTTATTACCCCCGCAGAATGCCAGTTGGAAGTCTGACTGGCAGCAGGGTCAAGGAACCCTGGGAAGGAGCAACAGGTCAGGGGCTTGGATCCAGCAGCTATCACTAGGAGAAATTTGGAGCAAACCCCAGACCGCTCCTTTGATACCGAGTCAGAATTTTATTTACCCATGTTACAAAGCTTTTCATCCCCAAAAAGCCTGTCTTGGCTCTCCCCCTCACAAGACCTAAATGTAATTTCACTGCAAATTATTCTTGAGGAGAATCTGACAGTGTGTATCTGATTATGTGATTATCTGGTGTCCCTGCCCAGGGTAGGGGTGTTGGAACTAGGTGATATTTAAGGTCTCTTCCAATCCAAACCATTCTATGATTATTTCTACAGGGCCTACGAAGATCATTTTTCTAAGGAGAAGGAACGAAACCCAACATACATTGCCTTGAGTGAGGGACAAATGGACCCAAACCATGCAGCTTACGTAGCTTCTTTCTGGTTTCTTTTTTGATTCAGACATGCCAGAAAACAATTATAAGAATCTAAACTGATTGGCCAGACAAAATTTGATTTATCTGACTACACAGTGATGGTGAGAAGAAATTTTTGGCTAAGAATTAAAAAAAAAAAATCTTCTCAGGAAATCTTGTGAAGTAACAGAGCAGACAGGAAGAAGGACCAACACCAGGGAGGTGCAGAATGTTCAAATGTTCAAAGGTGACAGGACAGAAACCCACAAGTGAACATGTACAGAGACTGCCCCAGAACTCTTGTGTCATGTTACAGCTGGTTGAAAACCATTTTTAACAAAATAAGCCTTCTCAAATGCAGGGGGTGAATATAACAGGCAACAAATCACCTAAATGAATTATATCAGATTCTCAATAGAATATCATTTAAATATTAAGACTTTTAGTTGATGAAATCGCTATTATAAAATATTATATTAGCATTAACATATCCTGAAACATCCTCTATGCATTATACTGCTTTTTATTCTAATTTCAGACAGCCTTTCTACATAAAATGCCAACATGGTACACATCAATGGCCTCGAGGGTATAATTAACACTTGTTATTTACATTTATTTTTTAAAATAATTAACTAGGAGCATATCTAATGAATGGTAATGGGGCTTAAATTGAGACACAATATGTCAACTACCTTGCCATTTAGAAGCAAACGCCCATGTAGCTGGGGTATGATCAGGAGGACTAGGCTGCAGCGAGAGCCTTGCAGCAGATAACACTGCTGAAGGGATTCGCCTGTCTTTGCCACTGTAAAGTCAATGGCAGAACATGTATTGGCTGTCGATTAGTAACGGAAGAACCTGATGTTCACGTACATCAAATATCGAATTAAGGCACCAGCTTGGTTTTTGTAGGCTACAAACATCAAAAGGAGACTTACCCACATGTTAAGCTAAACCTGCTGTGGTCCTTTATGACCATGTTCTCTCTCGTTTCCACTACTCAAAGATATGTCCTCAGTTGACACAGTTTATAGGACATGGCATAAGCAGCTACTCATGCCAGAATAAGCTTCTGACTCAGAAAGAAGCTATGCATAAAGAAAATCCTCACACAGTGATGTACTTTCAAAATGCATGACCTCATTCTTCCCCAGTCAGGCTCTCAAAGCGAAACAAACCCAAACAAAACATTTTGTGGAGTGAAAAATGAAACTAGTGTCTGCTAGCTCACTTCCAAGAGTGAGAGGCACATTGCAAACATGTAATCGATGCAACCATGCTCCTGTCCACTTAGTAAAGGAATAAATCCTTTTTCCCAGCATCCTCAAAGATTTTGCCATCACAGTATACTTGGGGTAAAAGCAAAGAATTGACTTACAAATGCGTATTCATTCAAACCTGATCACTGGATAGGGGTGCTGGTACTAATAACATCCATGACTTAAAATAAAAAATATGCAATTTGTGATGTTTCATTAGCAGACTCACATAATCAGTTCAACTCTTACAAGTTTAGACAAACTCCTTAGGTTTTAACCTATGGCCTCAAATGTATTTTTATAAATGATGAGTAACTGTTTATGTGTAATACATAAACTTCCTAGGATGTCCAAAAAATCTCAATAGGAAGAAAACCAGAAGGTCCTTGTGTCAAGAGCAAAACAACTACCACTTATCAAATAATCATATGAATGAAGCTCTGGGTTACAAATACAGTAAGAGAAGGAAGTAGAAGGTATTTTTCAATCACAGCAGCTGTAAGCAGAAGAGTACAGTTACCTGTGTGTACCACTAATTATCTCCCTCCCCCTGACACCTTTACCTCCTTCCCCTAGGGTCTGTCAATTTTCAGTCTATTTTTTAATTTCCTTTCAAATTCCTCCTTGTTCCCCCTCCTCCTGGGCAATTTTTTGGTTTGTTGTTGTGGGCTGTACTACTAATATTTGATGCACTACTAAATTTAGGCAAGTCTTGGACATAGTGATACTCATGAGTTGGTAGTAAAGGCTGCAATACCTAACAAAGCTAAGCTGACATCAGCACAACTAGTTTTTTTAAGCAAATCTACTCTTTTGACCTGAGTGTCTATTCATATTTCTGTGAACATAAATGTGCACATACGTGCATTAGCTCAAAGTAAGAAAAGAAGAGAAACAACAGTCCTATTTTAATCCTAAATATTTGAAGTTGAATATCAAAACATTTTTGAATAATTGTATAAGCAAGGGCAGTTGCTATAACTAAAGAATGATTGTTTTGACTGTCACATACGATATACACAAAAAGGAAGTGAATCACAAACATACATATACAGCCCACTGCAATTCTATACTCAAAAGTAGGAAAACAGCAACCATAATGCATATGCTAAGAGAAACTAGAAGGTGGTATTCTAGACTGAAAATGTACTGTACCTGTAATATCTGTCAGTGTGAATAATTTCTTGGCTGCTGGCTAGAATACATTCTGCAGTTCATTTTGTTTTATCACATTATTCACACTTTTTTCTGGAACAAGCAGTTCTCTTCTTATAAGACTACACTCTAGTGGAACAAATGAGCTCAAGCCTATGATTGATTCTCTAACATAGTTGAGATGCTATAGCTTTATTCACTTTTTTTTTTTTAAACGGCTTTATTCATTTACTACCTCCAGCATGACTCCAGAGTGTCAGCTGCTGAGAAACTGCATTGTGAAAGGTTCCCTCCGCGCTCAAGGAGGTGGCGGTGGAGTTTTTTTAATAGTAAATTCCACGATAAGGAGGAGGAGAAGTGCCCAATACAGACAGACTGTCTCTGCTCACCAGTTCAAAAAGTGCACTCCCAGAAATATTTTCTAAAAGCTTATCAGTCCAAACATTCCTCTTCAGCTCTGTTTCCCTGATGAAATGCTGTGCGAGCCTTTTTGGATCAAGGCAGCAACTCCCTGTTTTATTTCCTGCTGGGGAACTGGCAGGGATGAGAAACCAGCAGCATCCTGACCAGGGCCCCTTGACAAGCCAAAGCCATGCTATGGATGAGAAGGTTTCACACAACACTGTTCTGCTTTACTGTTACTGGAAAATAACCCTTAAAAAGAAATAAAATTATTTACCTCTTGAATAACCAACAAAAACAAAGGTATTCGGAGGATATAAAATTCACACAGATGTGACCACATCTGCTTCTTGCCTGATCCTCAATACTAAGAGAAGACTGACCAGAACTACCATGCATTCCTATTCCTCTGGACTGACTTGCCTCCCCCCCAGGCCCCCAAGGGAAATTTAGTCTAAAGGAGGAAAAAAAAAAAAAAAAAAGGCCATTTGTCCAAGATTTTCCTTGATATCTCAAACACACAGCACATGGGCTGAATGCCTCATGCACAGATATTTCTGCCCAGGAAGTCCCCTGATGTATGGGACAAATATATTCAGTCTCATTTTCAAAACCAGCCATTCAGAATAATCCTGGACAAATAAGTGTATTCTTGAAACACATTAGTAAAGCAGAGATTTCCGAAAGGCCACTAGGAGTAAAAAAAAATAAATAATTCTTGTATCATCTCCTAGCTTTACAACTCAAGCAAGCAGTAAAAAAGATTAAAAGCAAATGTGGAGGTTCTTTGGGTTTAGGTACAACCTAAAAGTGACCTAAATTGCTCTTCTTCTTCACCAACCGAGTTGGACTTCATCAACTGTAAACAATATCAACATACAGTCAATTACACTACATGGATGTTAAGAGCACTGAATTAAATGTAATGGCAAATAAAACCAGTTTTAGAATAAATTGTGAAAACAACATTGCACATGGTACGATAACATCCACTGATTTCTCATTCTATAATATTTTTACTCTTATTTGTTCAAAAGAATTTATTTGTTCTTTTAAATGCAAGAACTTCACATTGTATAGTAACCACAGTTTATAAAAATTTAAGTCTCTAAAAGGGAGACAAAAAGTAAAAACCTGCATTAATTTAAATCAAATTTCGTGCAACAAAATGACCTTTGAATGTTCCATGCTTAAAAATAAAAAAAATAGGAAAGCAACTGCGTAATTTACACTGCCACAATCTTTAAAAGGCTCAGAAGGCTGGGTAAGGCATAAAATTCAAATATTTGGAACTCAACCACTGGATTTTGGACTCCTTCCTTTTCCAAAGTCTTAACTTTGTTTATCAGCGAGTCTTCAGTTGTGCAAATAAAATTATAACCATGTAACTGAGCAAGTAAGAGATGTCTTAAATTAAAAGCACTCTCTGAAGAGAACTGTGTAAAAGCAACATGCAAACCAAAATTGACTAGGAGCAGGAGCAAGTTAAGCAAGCTCAGGAGCTCGAGGACCTGAAAAGGAGAAAGTTTTTATTCTCTAAAAGCTCTACCCCTCTACTTTTCTAATGTGCAGGACACGAGAAATAGAGGCAGCAGAACTTCCCAGGGACTGCAGGGGCAGAGATACAGAGGAAGCCACAGGTGGCTTTTGTTTCTGCTCACAGAAAGGCTCCTTCCTTTTAGCAAATATCGTGTCAAATACTAATCCTCTTGTGGGGAGAGGAGCCTACCTCTCTGCTATAAAACTAAAACACATTAGGTGCTACAGGAGCAAAAAAGAGAAGAAAAAAAAAAAGAGGAAATAGTAAACATCACCTTTATCTGTCTGAAAGACACAGCGGTGAGAATCACTGACTTCACACAATTTCCTTTAAACTTGACTTGTAAACAAACACCACATCCTTTCCCTACAGCCAGGGAAAAGTCTGGCAGCTCCGCACCCTGCCCCAGTGTCACACACTTATCATAGAATCATCTGCCATTTTGTGCTACTCCAGTTGGTATGATTCACCTCAGGTTTGTGGTAAATGTGATGCTTTTTTCTTTCATCCCATTTTTTTAAAATCACCACTCTTATTTTTGGCTTAGAGGGGAGTCTGTAACTCTTCTGGGCTAGCTAGAAGCTATTTACAATTTGGCAATTTGGGGTTTGTGGGTCATCTTCATTTTGCTTCTTTTGACAACCTTGTCAGCAGTTTCAGAAGAACTGCTGAACTACCTGGTAACCTTTCACCCCTCATCGAGGACCATCCCGATGGCTGCTGTAGGCTCGGCAGCGCAGCGCGCCGCTGCAGCAGCATCTTCCCTCTCTGTCGGTAAAAGCATTTGGCACTCTGCTGAGCGTTTAATTCAGCTACAACTAATCAGAAAGAAATGTGCTCTTGATCTCAGCCTCCTCCTCACAAACAGGGACTTCTCATCTCTCCTCCTATCCCTTCAGCGCTGTAATTTAGAGCACAATTCTGGGTCTGTTACACGCTACTTGGAAGTTATCGTTGCTCCAGCTATTCATGGCTCATAAAGTATTGTTCTGTCAATTGCATTGTAAGGCTCTTTGTGTGGAAATGATGGATGAAATGAGATACATATTACTTAATGATTAGACTTCTGCAAAACATGTTCAAACAGATATGCCAGGCTTGATGATACCTTATTATCATAAATGAAACAGAGACAGCATCATGGTGCCATGTATGTATTTCTCAGCAGTAAATGCAAGTGGAATATTTCTGTTTCAAACCTCGACACTTCCTTAGTCCCAGTTATTTCAGTTCAGCTAAAGATGACATGCTAAAATGAGGGCATTTATTACTAAGTGGCATTAAGAAGAGGGATATTTAACCTACCATTGAAATGCTTACAGCAATGCGTGGAGAAATCATCTAATGTGTGTTGGCAGTAATTTATGACATTGGGAAAAATGCTATCATCTTTTTTCCACCGTCTGTGGTCTGGCTTTGCAAACTGCAAGCCCTGAGGAGCAAGTTTGATATAATACGGCTAATGAGAATAAGTGAGCACACTGCAATATTCTTAAAGGGTTACACTGCTGAGTCTTTGACTCTTTATACTTTTTAATTTCCTTGTACAAACAGTGCAGTGAAAAAGGCAAAATCCATTTGGCTGGTCTGTGCTACAAATTAAATCCTTGATTAAATTTTGGCAATTACTTCTCCGGGTCTTTTTCATTTAAACATTTTTAATTCATTTGAATAAGCTTCTTAATCATGATTCTGGCAATCTATTGTATAGCAAGACAAACTCTAATAAATACTTTAATGCAGCAAGAGACAAACAGAAAGATGGATGGATGCTGAAATGGAAGGGTTTTGTCTCTTAGGGTTTTTTTTTTTTTTTTTATTTTGGTAAGTGTTGCCTATATCCATCTTTCCTAAAAGTCGTACTCCAGTCTTCTGTGATATTGAAATTTATCTCATTATGTGTTGACATTTCCCTTTGTAATGTCAAAAGCTAATAAAGACTCCAGGTAGGGTTTCAAACCCTCTTAATAAGAGGGTGGAAGAAAGATTATATCATCCTATATGCACAAATCAATATCACAGACAACCAAAGGATACAAATTAAGAAGGAAAATGTGAAAGGCTGCCACTCTTCTAGCAGGAAAGACACTAGATGGACCTTTTCAGTGAAGGTGCTTGAATTTAGCTATTCAGCCTTTACTGTACAGCATTGTATTACTTATTGAAAAAGTATCCCACAACTTGTGCTATTCTCCAGAGGGTTTGGGGTTTTTCTTTGCCATCTGTGAAGACAGACATGCATCTGTGAAGACAGGCAATAAATAAGCTCCTTAGTTAGAGAGGAAGGTCCAGGAGCCCTCTGAGCATACAGAGCAGCACTGTACCATTTTCTGTGCAAAAGAAGTGGGGAAAAGCAGTGGTGACCGGATGAGCAGAAAGAGGCAGAAAAGAACAGAAATTGAAAGAAACCCTTCAGGACAAACAAAATTGAGTGGAACCGATTAAATATTAACCTTTTTTTTTTGTTGTTAATTATTGTGTTACCAGTTTACTGATGGTACAACACATAGAAATTAGTGATAAATACTGTGTGAATTTTTCAGCCTCTATAGTTATCGGTTGGTCTAGAAAAGAAAGAGTTAAAGACTTACTGCAAGGCCAGCTCTGTCGGACATGAAATATGCTAATATGTAACCTGCAGCATCCCTACTCCTGCAACCTCTGGAAATGCTTAATCTCACCAAAAGAGAAAAGAGAATCTCTGTAATTCTGAGAGGATAAACAGAGACAATGCAGATGCCCTGTTTCTCCCCCCTTCCCTCTAAGCCAGAAAACACCTGTAGATGGATTTGCTTCTTTTTCCCACTGCATTCCAGAGACCTGGCTTTAAGTGGCTTGGAAAGGAGAAGAATTTAAAAGCTATGCATTTATTTATTTAGGAGCACTGAAGTTCAATTTCACCCACACCTTACATTGTGAGCTCATTATGAGTCAAAGGCACAAAACAGCCAGATAAATAAAATAATGGGAAAATAATCTATAGATCAACTGGCTGAGGGAGCTGGGGTTGTTCAGCCTGGAGAAGTGAAGGCTGCCTTACTGCAGTCTTCCAGTACTTGAAGGGGACCTACAGAAGAGCTGAGGAGGGACTCTTTATGAGGGAATGTAGGGATAGGACAAGGGGTAATGGTTATAAATTGAAAGAGAGAAGATTTATATTAGATATTAGGAAGAAATTCTTCACTGTGAGGGTGGTGAGACATTGGAACAGGTTGCCCAGACAAGTTGTGGATCCCTGAAAGTGTTCAAGACCAGGCTGAATGGGGCTTTGAGCAACCTGCTCTAGTGGGAGGTGTCCCTGCCCATGGTAGGGGAGTTGGAACTCAATGATCTTTAAGGACCCTTCCAACTCTAACCATTCTATGATTCTATTAAGACTTAAACAAGGGGAGATGCTAACTCTAGGTAAGCTGTAGGAATGTTTTATCTGCCTCTCCTTACATCCAAAACCAAGGAGACCGAGTCTTGGGGATGTAAGTTGAAAGGTAAAGGTTCTGAATACTAGTTAGTGAGCATGCACAGGATATAAAGAGTGGGTAAACTCACCTGTTTGGTATAAAGCAGCAGCGGCAGATAATGTTATATTACCCAAACAAGAAGTCTGTCTATACCATATACCTGTGTTTACATTCCATTTCACCAATACATAGAACTATTCTAAACTTCAAATGTTGGGCCACACAATTTAGTCTACAAGGTATTAAAAATGTTGTTTTCTTTTTAGAGCTTATTTTCATGTCAGAATTTCATACTCTGGAGTGTTCTTATCAAACCCGTGTTGTGATCCTGAATGAAAAGCTAGTGCCTGAATAATAGCACAATGAAGACGGGGAAAAAAAATCCCAAATGAAGCACAAGAGAGAAAAATCCTTACCAAGATAAAAACTTTCAGTATATCACAACAAATCATATCAGAGGACAGGTGACAAGCACTCCAGATTCATCACTGGCAAAGAAAAATAAGTTACTGTGATCTATTTATGCAAGAATAAAAATAGAAATGGAACAAGGAAAGAAGAACTCACAAGGCAATTACAAGCTCTAGGCTTCTAATTTTGCAGATTATTTCCATTTTTCTCTGTGGATGTTGACACAGAGAGACTTCAAGAGCCAACTTTAACCCTGAATTTGCTTCTCACATAAATGAAGGATTATGAGCCTCCTGATACTGGATTCAATATAATCTGAAAATTAAATTTGGCACAAGTAAAAGAAAACATCATGTATAAGTGTTGGTGTGCTAAATGTTAGGTCTCATACGTAGTTTTGATGACTGCAAGGGAAAGGCATAGGGGTCAAAGGTACCTTCAGGATCAGTATTCTATTGCAAATAGATTTCATTTCTGTAGAATCATTTTCAATTAACAAAAACTGGTAGAAGATGCAAAGACTTTCTTACTATGACTAGAAACTAAGGCCCAGATGATACTGCTTGATGCACGAGGGTGTCACTAAAAGAAGCATGGCAGCGTAAGGGAGATACGCAGCTCACCATCTTCTACAGGTAACCAGATGATGACAACAATGGCAACAACTCAAATTCTGCTTGCGGCTGGGCTCTTCACAGATGCCTATCACTTGCTAAGACACTTCTATTTTCTACACGCCTGAACATTACCTCCGTTTTGATGTGAAGGAAAAGATCCTCTGTTTAGAAAGTAATGGGAAATACAACTGCTGACTGGTTAATTAGTGCATCAATAAATTTTTGGCATCAATTATTAGGCACTACAAGCTTGGCATCAGGAGGGATGTATGAGTTCTATAACTGAAGGCTGGACAAAGATGACACTATGTTCAGACAATTTACACTCTCTACTAGCTATCACCTGGCAAGCTTTCTTCATCGGTCATTTTCTGTTGTTGTTATTTTAAAATAAAATCTTCCTATGAGCTTCCACTCCAGCACACTACAGCCTGCCAAACTCATCTGCTTATAGCCTCAGGCTAAAACATCTTTTAAAAATCAGTTTCTGCAAAACCTGAGGACAATTCCTATGCCTGTATTCACCTACTCTTTCCCTACGCTACCCTGCCCAGCTGGCACCTCCTGCCCAGCCTGAGGGGCACCTTCAGGATCCAGGGGCTGGCAGAGAGACACCCTTTGTTAATACAAGTTGAGGGCAGGCTGTAGCCCAGGTCTCATCAGGACATTACCATGCAAGCCAGCGTGTTACTCTTCCCTATTCAGTCCCTAAAGGAATCATGTTTGTCAGAAGCGAACAGCTGCTGTATATTTAGAGATGTGAATGTATTGCATTATTTAATGAATTGTGTCATTTTAATATAATTATTACTAAAAGTCTGAACGTAAGCCTATTTTTATTTATGCTTAGATTTTTTACCCACTAAGCATTTTCAGCTCTGTTTGCAGCCAAAAGTGCTTTCTTTCCATTTCAGATAGTACCAGGACTGTAGCTGCACTGCTTGCACTTGGACCAGCTCCCCTGCATGCCACTAATATTGCTATCTTGTGTACAGTATTTCTGGGCTCTTAACAAATTACATCCACACAAGAATTCCTGTTCCTCCTCCTTTTTTTTTTCTTTTTTTTTTTTGTGAAAATCTTTTATTACCCCACTGCCTCCACCTATGTATGCTCTCTTACTTAATACCATGACGGTAATATCTATGCCAAAAAGTCTTGTGCGTAAATTATTTCCTCGTGTGCAAAAAGAGTACCTCACATAGAGGAAAGGATGAATTTCAACAAACCACTTGATGCTTCCAATATCTTAACATGCCCTGCAGCCTGACCGCACCAGTGCAGACCAGCAGCTCTCACTGTCAAGCCCTTAGTAGAGCTCAGCTCCCACCACGTACACAACAATGCAGTTTGGGTCCTGGCGTTCACTTTCCCTTCTGAACAACACTGCTAATAAACTCATGGGGTTTTCAAAAAAGGGGGGGAAATAAAAAAGAGAACACAGGTCATGATGCTTTGCTCGAAATATTACCAGAACCCAGAGCATGACTTGACTGCCTATGCGCCCCTTGAAATTACAGCGAGGTAAATGGCTTTTTGAAGCACCTCTCTGCCTCTAGCAGGAGATGGATAAAAAGCGACCAGTCGCAAGGCTCTGCTGACCACATGCATTTGCATCTCATTTTATGCACTTATGCAATAACCTTATTTTTGAAAGTCATCTGGAATCTTTCTCTGGGGCCGGTACCCTGGGACTGACACATGTTCTTTTTGGAAGGTGTTTCTGGTTTCCCAACTGTTCTGCGTTGCTCTAGGGCTTACAGGCACTCGAGCAGTGGACACAGCCTCATGGCTCATTCACATACCTTTATGTTGCTACATTACTGGGTGGATACTGAATTACTCATCACCATGGGTCACTGAAATAGTCACCTATTACTTCATTTGCAGTAGATATTCCTGTGGATGCAGGCCAAGTGAATGCTGAATATGTTTTTCACTTGTAGCATTAGACAGAAGATGCTCTTTTTTTTTTTTTTTTTTTCCCCCTAAAAAAAAGTTGCTATCATAAGGAAACTATATCTCTGCATCTTTCCATATATGCCACACACCTCTAACATCTGAAAACCATCAAAGACAGGAATGCTGCTAGTCTGTCTTACAAAATGCTTAAAGGTAAAATGTGTGTACACCAAACTATCCCACAATATTTTTTTTTAGGATGCCAAACAGGTACTTGAAATAGTCTGACTGAAGAATCTCCTAGCATATAAAAAACAATTCAATCTTAAACAACATAGAGAAAGAATGTGACTACGAAAGGGTAATGCCCTGTTTCTCCCTGAAGTAGAGAAGTTCACACGAAACTACCAGACAACAGGTGTAAAACAATTACACAGAATTTAATTAAACTGTAGAACTCACTGCCACATGACATGCTAGATGTGTGCATTCACAGGGTGATAAATATGGAAAAAAGATCCAATCTGCATGGAGCATTCCAACTCTGGGACGTCGTTATGTGTACATCTGTATTTGCATACCATGCCCTTACAAGCCTCAGAAGAAAGACACAAGCACATGGAAAGCCTCTCACATCAGTGAGCATGGTGCCATTTAATCTGTCCCTTATTACCAGTTTTCATTTGCAAATTGAAAGGGGGAGCCGTGGGCAGGAGAAATGCAGCTTCGTCCTCCCAAAGGGGTGTTTAAAATCCAACCCCCTTCCTGAGTAGCCGTGAACGCAGAAGGCAGCAGAAAAATCCTGACAGGCACTCTTAATGAAAACACAGTCTGTTGTAGTCCCTGTGATACACAAAAATTCAAAGAAAAAGAAGCAGCAGATAGTGGGGCTTCACCAGGGACTACTCTGAGGGTTTAAGAAAAGCGAGTATACTGGAAATAGAGAGGATCCACACAAGGCTACAGAGAATCACTTAAGAATTGAAGGGAAAGTAAGAGTAACAGAAAAGCAAGGAGAGTTCACGCTTGCCAAAGGGATTAAGAGGGGTTAGAAAGGGTTTTACAAATACTTTATGTCAGGCAGAAACACGATGGAAGAGGTTCACTAATAAATGAAAGCTGAGACAAAGAAAAGACAGTGACTCTAAAACGAATAAATCGGCTTTTAACAAGGGACATAAATAAGAGAAAGCTGGATAAAAAACAGAAATATGAGAAAAAAGGCAGGTAGAGGAAAGCCTGACTGCTGTGTGACAGTGAAGGGTGCAGAAGCACAGGAAACACAGGGCAGCAGACGAGCCTCTGGAGCAAGTGCCCAGCAGGCACTGTCCCCACCTGTGTGGGGCAGAGGCAATGGCATGGCCCACCAAGGGCTCCCCACTGGTTTTATAAGTCACAACATGGGCCTGTGGCTGTGCCACCTCCTGACAGACAGTGAGGAGGGAGTGCAGCAGTCCTTCCCCTCCTCCTCAGCCACCTCGGAGCCCAAGGAAAGAACGGGGAGGTCCCCCCAGGATCTTGCAGAGATAATTGACTGTATGAAGCTCAAGAGCATGTGAAATCAATAGTCTGTATTTTTGACCCAGAACCACTTCACAAAGCCAACGGGCAGAGTATCAAGTGAGGATTCCTTGCCTGTAATTTCAATGTACATACATGCACTTCACACACACTGTATCTCTGTGCAGACACTCTGGTCCTTACATGCTGGTCCCAACGTCCAGACCTGCTGTGGTACCTCTTATTGCAACTGCAACTAAGACCTTCCAATTTAACCTGCCAATCAAGCTCAGGCTTTTTTTTTTTTTCCCCAAGGAAGCACAAAACCTCCAGAGTGCAGAGAAAGGATAGCAAATCTCCTCCAGTAGATTTGGCCCATCACTCACCACTGGGGGACACCTATGGAGGTGGGCAACGTATAAGGGCTACCAGCTCATGCAGTAGATTAAACCTAATCATATTGCAGAGCATCTATAACACAGATAAGCAACAGAAAAAAATCCCCATGTGTTTTAAACTGTCCTTCAAGCTTAACTTTGAAAAATGCCTCTCTGGAAAGAATCGGACCTACCCTGATCTCTTATTTTTAGACTCTGCTACAAACACAATGGAAATGTAAAGGGCACACAGCACCTAAATGGCCCACACCATCTCTAAAACAAGGCTAAAATGGTAGCAACAGAGTGAGATATCAGTTCCTCAAGAACCACACAGCAATTTCTGAGAAACCTTGAGAAACTTTCCTTCAGAGGCTAAGATATTACATAATTTAAATAATTCAAATACATTTATGGAAGTTTTCATGATAATCATCTGAGACGATAAGCTAAATATTTGTTAAATGTAAACTCTGTATCGTTGGGACTCTCCAGCTTGGCTATATTAATTTTTCCCTGGGGAAATTTTGCAGCTCCTGAGCGTAGCCCAGATCCAAGCAGGGGAACAAGCCTCCAGTTCTTAGCCTTCTTAGCTTCCTACAGACCCTGTGTCTGTAAGACAGTTTGAACTGCATTCGTGCAAAGCAATGTTCCATGGAGAGTAGCTCCCATCAAACACACAGGTGTTAGCCCAAAGTCACCAAAAGTTTGCAAACCCAAGCAGTAAGCTCCAGCTTTGCCTGCAGGTGTGGTGGGGTAATGCGTGCAGCCCTCAACCTCTCTCACATGGTCTCCTCTGTCTCTGTGTGAGGCCACTTCCTGCTTCTCCTGCCATAAAAAGGGTCTTTTAATAGTTTAGTCATATTCTGTGTGCAGGCAGGGAGGGCTGCCAAGCCCTGTGGGGAGGCAAGGCTCACCTCTGCTTTCAGTAGGTACCTTCCCTAGGATGCTAAGCCCACGTCCCTCCACTGCTGCATTTACTACTGGGTCTCTCCTGATGGTCCTCTTCAGCCCCACACTAGCAGACAGAGTAAGACAATTTACGCTGGCAAATGGAGGTGCACGTAACAAAGGTACCAAACAGTAGATATTTCACTTCTCAGTCAATTCTACTTTCAAAAGCACTCAGTCTCTTTAAAATGCTGATCAGAGATGATTAACTCTGAGTACTCCCTTTCATTTTCACCACCTTTCTCTTGGTTTTCCTTATCACACCCCAGACAAACTCACTGAATTTGTAAGACTTTTACTCAGTTTAATAAATTTTAAAAAAAGCAAAAATGAATGGACTCCTTAAACAATTTGTCCCAAATGGAAAGTAGACGGAATTAAACTATCACGTTGTTGGAAAATAAGGAAGCCCAGCCATTTACAGTGAATCTCCCTCCATATATCAGTCTTTCAACAAAAGCATCTGAAACTGCTTCTCCTGTTTCAGATAAAACATAAATTAAATTCACTTTAAATAAGGATGAATATTAAAGCTTGGGGTGGATTAAAACCTTGAAATCTGATTTCAAGTACAAACGAGATTGTTTTAAGTATACATGATTGTTCACAGTATACATGAAACAGTATGTGTCAAAGACTCCAGAAATGTGCAGGCATTAAGACACAAGAGAAGCAAAATGCTGCTAGAGCAGTGACCCAGATTAATTATTCCACTGGAAACCCAGAAGCAGTCAACATTACTCTAAGAATGGACACAGCAAACTATGTCAGAGAAATAAAAAGCTACCTCAAAGGCTATCCATTATTCTTTGTTAATACTCCTAACCTTCCCCTAGGTTTTTTGATGAACTAATGACACAGGCTTCTGGGGGAAAAAATCTGCCATGGAGAGAGAATTGGGTAAAGCCAGAAATCACATGTCATGTGGGAGTCAGAAAATCAAAACCTGTTTTAGATATTTAAACAGACTAATTTATGCACTAACTTCGCTTTTCAGAATAAATTTGCTGCTGAAGCCCCAAGGATGTCTCTCACCGAACGAGAATACTATCAAACAGGAATGAGTGCTTTGGTTTCTTGAAATCCCAAACAACTCTAAGAAGAAAAGCCGAAGCTTATTTACAAGCATCACTTGTGCACCCTCAGCCATGAGTAACAGATTTCCATTAACAGTCTGAAAAAGAGCATTTGATTTTTACAGACAAGCTACAGGCTGTACTTAACTTTGAATGCAGTCAAGTGACCAAGCTAGATGCTGCAGTGATTATTTTTTTATGTGAATCACAATTATTATGAGAACGTCTGTGCTGTTTTTTCCATTTTCTGATTTTTCACTTGCATGTATTTATTGCAGAGAACTCAGCAAAACAGATTTTTAAACAGGGACTTGCATTATTACCCTTGACTCTTTCATCTTCTGAAGTAATCTAACATCTAGTGTAAACTTGGACAAAACCAATATGATATACACAGTTTATCTGTTCACAATAAAATTACACAGAATAAAAATGACTTAAAGATTATTTCATCTATCCTTATCTTTCACGTAAATTGAATTTTGCCACTGTGAGCCCTTTCTACCCACATGGGGGGAAAAACAACTACTTTTTATGGCATAATGAACACTTAGCTGCAGAGAGAGGCATTCAATTGCATTTACATTTGGCAATTATTTAATGTCACCTATTAACATCCAGCTACTGTCTCCGGCAGTCCTACCTTGCAAGGTGGCTGAGCATGCTAAATGTGATAAAAAGGAATTTCCTCCTCATTTCTATCTTTGTTATATTTACCTGCAACTCCCACTGTACCTCTACTCCTTCCCCACCAGGAAAACAGCTCGCCTTTAAGCACCCTCTGAACTGGGGAAGCCTGTGACTGACATACTGTAGCGGATACGCTGCTCGGCTCTCATCACTGCCCCTCTTTGCTGCCTGTGCATGGAATGTGCCTCACTCTTTCTGTTGTTTTGGCATTTTGTTTGTTTTTTTGTTTGTTTGTTTGTTTGTTTTTTCTATAATCACTACCCTATTGGTGCCTAGGTGACTGAGTTCCTTGACTGCCTTGGGAGGGAAAAGAAAAAAAATCATCATAGATTTGAACCCCCCAGGTTGTGATCTTGTCGTATCATCTAAGCAGAGTCAGAAGATGTAAATGCAATGTTAAGACTCGGAGAGCTACGTTCACACTGTGCCACTGGTGTCTATCTAAGCTGATCTCATAGCTAAAGTCTTGAAACCCAGTTTCAAGTCACAAAATCCAGTTTTCACGGGTTGGATCCCTTATCTTCAGGTACTATTTTCTGTCTACCTGAAGTACTGAGTGGTACTGCTGGGCCTTGAAAACCTTGTGGTGTACCTGTACAAAGATGGATGCAAATCACCAGTGCAAAGATGCATGTAAAACTCCGCACAGAGTGATCTGAGACCCTGTAGCAGTAGAGGAAGCTCATAGTACACTTACAGAGTTTTATTCATATTATTGACCCTTTTTTCCTCAATCAGCCTTTACACTTCTAGTTTCTTAACACACCTTCCTTCACCAAATCTACGAGTTGATCAGTATCTCCCTCAGAAGCCCTCATCTCCCCTTAAAACGAACATACATGAACTCAGATCAACTGCTGATTAATCCCACTAGGGTTCTAAACAGTCCAATGTTGGCAACAGTATTAAATTAGGAATTACTTGAAATCAATGGTTAATCTTGTAACGACCTCCTCCAGACTGTGATTTCACTGATACAAAACGGCTTACACAGAAAGCTTGTTGCCATGTGGATCTACTTTGGAGCTCCAGGGTGCTGCAGAGGATGGCAGCCAGAGCACCGATGGGCAAAAAGTCTCTCAGCCACATTTGCAGATAGGCTTCTAGGTATGCTGCAAATTAGCTCTGAAAGCAAGAAAAAAACCCAGCTTTCTTCCTAGTGTCATTTCATTGCTGATGGCTGTCAATGTCTTTCAATTCTTCTCCATTACCTGTTCTAAGTTAGGTCATTTGCTCTACAAGGACTGTGCTAACAGAATAGATTCCACTACCTGAATCCACGAGGACCAGTGGCCCAAGACCTTGATATCTATAAACTCACACTCAGGGATGAAAGGCGCTATGCAAGCGCAGAGCTGGTTGGCATCCTCTCATGGGAAGAGCCCAGACCAGACTAGGGGCCTCTCACCCAGCAGCGCAGACAGTCCACCCGGTGTTAGGGTTGGCATATCACATCATCTGGCCAGTGATCAGCTCTGAATTTAAAACTTGGAACAATCTCCCTTTGTATTTTACCATCTCAGTGTTAATTTTTCATTCCATTAGGTAAAAATTTGTAAAACAACAGGAGGACTTTACCTAAGGCCCTGAGTTTCTCTGAAAATTACTTACAAAAGCCACAAAAATCAGCATCTCCAAATGAGCAGCAGCTTTTGCCTGTATGTAATTGTGTGGGGAAAAAATATCAGCAAATGAGTAAAAAAATTAAGTCTCTGCCTTGCCTGTGCCCATTCTGTATATAAAAGCTGTTTCTTCTGCAATAGTCCTAAATACTTCCTCAGGGAGACTCCCAAATGTATGCTCAGAAAGACCGAGCAGCAGAGTAGGAGACAGGCAGAAGAAATCAGCACTTACAGAGAACACCTAAGAGCAAGCAATTTCTTTTATACTTGAACAGCTTTGCATCTATCAGCTATGGCAATCTGGTATCTTACAGAGTAGAAAGTCTGAAGCCACTCAGCTCCCTGATCTAGAATAAATTTTACCCATTCTGAGGAAATGTCAGGCCCCTTTGACACCCATGGCAAAACTTCCCTTGGCTTCAGTGTAGGCACAAATTAATCCTCTAATTTTGATTCAAAAAGCCCCAAGTTTACTCGGTACTATTCCTCTGAAAGCTCATAAACAGATTTGGGCGAAAACTTGCAGAATTCCTACAAATCTCCTATGTAATATGACTAGCAGAGAAAATACATTGATTCTAATTTGGAATATGAAAACAAAACTCCAGAGAAAGGCCTACTGTAGAACAATTTCTATCCTCTCCAAATTAAATAGAGACCAGCTAACGCTTATGCAGCATTTGTGGTATCTTCTTTTAGCTACAAATAACTATTCTAATGCTATCTACTGCAGACACACCTGGTTTAGTCAAATCTTTTCAACCCATTCTGCCTGGGTGGGAATTTATTTAAACACAGGTCTGGAAACAAAATTTCAAACTCAACAATTACACACTGTTAGCTCCACATTCACAATTTACATACTTCTTGCTATCTTAAAACGTTAGTCAGAAGAGTACTTGCTCAAATTCATTGTCAGAGACCTTATTTTCATTCTCTGCATTCTGGCCAACACCTGTCTTTGCTGAGACTCAATCGGTATCAAGAAGCAGTTCTTTTCCCAGGATTTAACTCCACAATCTCCTCACTTGGACAGTTTGAGCCTCTTTGGGACTCCTTTATTGCCTTCTTTCTCTTTACTTTCCCCCCATATTCATTCTCTTTCCCATTTTCTCTACGCACACCTCTAGAATATCCTGTTCTTCACCAGGCACTGTCATCTCCTCTGTCTTCCAATCCACCATGTGTCAGAGACAATGCAACCGAGGCACAAGAAAAGAGCAGGCTCTTAACTTCAAAGCCAGGGAACCACACGTGGCAGGTAGCAGAACTGCTAACAAAACAAGATTCATTATTTAAAAGCCTGAATTACTATAGAGTCCAGTGAATCAAGCTGATGCATGCGTCAAGCCCTGACAGTGTTTCAGCCAGATCTTGGAAGGGCTTCTGGGTGTCCCATTTGATAAATCAATCCTCTTTCTGCTGAGTATTATAAAAAGCAGCATGAGAGAAGTATCCAAAGTTTTAACACTTCCTCAAATCTTTGTAAATCTTCTCCAGATCTTTTTGGAAGAGGATTAGAGAAATGCTGAGAAGAGACTACTGCACTGAAGTTTTCTGATACTCCAACTTGGAGAGAGTACCTGCCATGATCTGAAGGGCTGCAGATCGGTAGATCATACAGAACATGTGAAACAATCTCACCACGGAATAAAAATGCTGAGGAAGTCATTGTGCTAGCGCAAACGCTCTGGACCATCAGCACTGAGCCCATTTCTTCTGAACAGCATTAATTCACAGCCATAGGAAGACAACAGGTTTCGCCTGGTTATAAGGAAAATCTGAGATACAGTTTGAAATGGAAAGCTTTTGACAGATGTATGGCCAGCACTGCAACCCTGTACTTGTTTCCAGGGGGCAATTTTTCTCCTTTTGTTTCCAGTCCCAGACAAAACAAGGAAGGAAGTTCCCAAAGATTCAAATTTGGGTTTTAAATAAATGTCCCACTGTCTTGTGAGAGACAGTCTTTTGTAGGACAAGCATCTCTCCTCCCTCATACAGGCAGAAAAAAAGGGAAGGTTTTAGATCTTGACTAACAAAATAAATCTATGAAATACTGACCAGACCTACTCCTCCTCACAGAACTGCTACAACAAAGACATCATTTTGTGTTGCTGATATCTGACCAAAGGCAAAGAGGCTGAGCAATGTACCTTCATGTCAGGAAAAATAATGCAATAATGCTTAGATTGCGCCAAGAGTGTGGTAGCCCACTGAGGCCGAAAGGGAGGAAAAGCAAACAATGAGCCTTTAGTTTCTCACTCCACAGCGCTACTCGGAGGCTGAACATCTCAGACTCATTCCAAGAGCTGCCTTCAGAGCCAAACAGTCTTCCTTCTAAATGGCTGAAGGAGCATTAGCTCAGGGTTACACAAAAAAATAAAATTAAATTAAATTTAATAAAATAATAGTAAATCACAAGCTACCCTTCTTCCTCTGAATCACCAGGCATTGTTATTAAATCAATCAGACAGAGTTTTTGCCTGTGACTTTTACAGCCTGAGGCTCATTCTTGCCAGTGGTTACATTCTGGGATGACCCCACAGATGTTAAGAAAGCTTCACAAACTATTAGCCTGATATTCCTCTTCCAAAACTCATAGCTAGAGTGCTACTGAGGTACTACTGATGAAAAAAGCACCACCAAAATGCCCCAAAGAGAACAAAACTTAAAAACACCACTCTGACAGCATGTTTCTGAGGTTTCTTGCAAAATAAGCTTTGAAAAAATTAACATGGTCTTTTAACTTTTTTAATTAAAAAATGAATTAAAATGAATTAAAACTATTTTTGAAATTAACCTGTTTACCTCAACTAAACAACTACCTTGAGACAAAGTGTCTGAAACACATGTGAAAATAAATATTAAACTCTCAGTATAAAAATACCTCCTGTGGATTTCAATTTTGCCTTTAGACTCCTCTTGGGAAAATTATTTTAAACACAGGTGCAGATAACAGTAGGCTTAGATAAAAAACTGGTTTTCAATAGTTCAGGGCTGGATTAAGGGCTAGTAATTCCTCTATAAAGCCACAACAGTAAAGAGAGCCTGGACAGGCCCCGAAAGCATACATATGCACCTTATAAATCTTGTGCAAGATTAGATATTGCTCTTAAGGGTGTTAAGAACCTGACAAAACCCCCACGGCTACAGTGAACAGAGCCAAGAAAGACAACTAAAACTTGCAGTCTCGGACACCTTTTCCTCCCATAAGAGGCTGAATTGTCTGAGAGAGAAATTCAGAACATACCATTAGCCCAAAACTTTCCAAAAAAGCACTTTGGGTCAGTTTTTTATGGAATTTCCATACTTCGGAGTCAGGTACCTCTGCTTTTTAAAATTTCCCTGCAAGCCTATTTGCATCTATAGATATCTAAAATAAATCTAAAATTCTGGCCAATAGTGTCTCATTTCCTCCCATCTTGCCTCCATAACTTAATCAGCCAACTCATCACTTTGAAAGCAAGAGCAATTAAATCCTTGTATTAGAACTGGGTCCCATTAGATCTCCTCCAGCGGAACACCTTCTTAAATGAGATCTGCAGGAAAAAGACATCTGCTGGAAGAACTGGTCTGTAAATTACTATTTGAATGCTGACAGCATTTGAAAAAACAAACAAACAAAAAGCAAAAAAACCCCACCACCAAACAAACCCCAAGAACTAAAAACATATAAATTTCTACACCTATAGAGGCATACTTTTTAAATAGATGTGAGAGTTGACAAAGCTTGGAATAAAAATATTTTCACGTGCTATGCCTGCAAATACAGATCTCTCTCTTCAGTTCTAAGAAAACTATCATTTGGATGCAACTGTGTGCTAACTCTATTTGTGGCATAGTTTAACACATTCTACTAATGTGTTCCAAAAGAGAGCTCTCTGGGAATAGCGGGCATCCACACAAGCAATGAAAAAATTTGTCCGTGGAAGGCATGCCTTGCAGTGTACTGGGAGCAGCCAAGACGTTTGTATGTGCTGCTGTAGTGTGCCTGTTCTCACATAGCCCTGCACTCTCTGAAGGCAGCTAAACATTTCCAAAATGAGTACAACCGTAGTGCAATTTGTCCTGAAGGAGGTAGTGCTAATGATGGCAGAAAACAAAAAAAAAGACAGAAAGAAAGAAAGAAAGACAGAAAGAAAGACAGAAAGACAGAAAGACAGACAGACAGAAAGACAGACAGAAAGAAAGACAGAAAGAAAGAAAGACAGAAAGAAAGAAAGAAAGACAGAAAGAAAGACAGAAAGAAAGACAGAAAGAAAGAAAGAAAGACAGAAAGACAGAAAGACAGAAAGACAGAAAGACAGAAAGAAAGACAGAAAGAAAGAAAGAAAGACAGAAAGAAAGACAGAAAGACAGAAAGAAAGAAAGAAAGAAAGAAAGAAAGAAAGAAAGAAAGAAAGAAAGAAAGAAAGAAAGAAAGAAAGGTCTCCCTCTTTGCCTAGTCTGACTTCGGAAATAAATCTGTAGCAAAGGAAACATTTGTACCTGATCCAAGTAAGTTGTTACTGAATGAGTTTGACAGATTGATAACACTTTCTTTGACGCAGTAATAAAAATTTTCAAACAGAAATCAAGATGCCTCCTTTCTGTTTTAAACAAAGATGCCGGGAGGTCCAGTATATTCAATTCAATATTCCAGCCATACAGTCTGTTAAAAACAGCTTAGTAATAAATAGTTGGGGTTTTTTTGTCAGGTGTTACGATTGCAGAATCTTGTGGAAGGGCACCTTTTATCTCCATGCTCTGTAGCAAGCACAGAGATGGCCAGTAATGAGCCTGCACGTGAAAATGGTGGCAGGAAGACCAGCAGAGGTACAGAAATGTCTTCAAGACTTCTCCCAGCCAACAGCCCAGCACAAGGCTGAAGCACATTTATCCACTGTCCATTGGATGAGAAGCTCAACATGAGCCGGCAGTGCGCGCTGGCAGCCCAGAAAGCCAACCGTATCCTGGGCTGCATCAAAAGAAGTGTGAGCAACAGGTCACGGGAGGTGACTCTCCCCCTCTACTCTGCGCTTGTGAGACCCCACCTGGAGTACTGTGTTCAGTTCTGGAGTCCTCAACATAGAAAGGACATCGAACTGTTGGAACAGGTCCAGCGCAGGGCCACCAAGATGATTAGAGGGATGGAGCACCTCCTCCTATGAGGACAGGCTGAGAGAGCTGGGGCTGATCAGCCTGGAGAAGAGAAGGCTCCAGGGGGACCTGATAGCAGCCTTCCAGTATCTGAAGGGAGCCTACAGGAGAGCTGGGGAGGGACTCTTGGTCAGGAAGTCTAGTGACAGGACAAGGGGTAATGGTTTTAAATTGGAAGAGGGGAGATTTAGATTAGATATTAGGAAGAAGTGAGGGTGGTGAGGCACTGGAACAGGTTGCCCCGGGAAGTTGCTGATGCCCCATCCCTGGAAGTGTTTAAGGCCAGGCTGGATGGGGCTTTGAGCAACCTGCTCTAGTGAGAGGTGTCCCTGCCCATGGCAGGCGGGTTAGAACTTGATGATCTTTAAGGTCCCTTCCAACTCTAACCATTCTATGATTCTACAATTACAGGGCAGAGGATGGATTTCAAGTGCTGGATAACCAACATAGATGAGTACAAAGAGAAACCAAAGTTAAGGAGGTGGTTTGAAGGAGTGCACACAAACTGGATCTCTGCCCATTTGGCAGGCTGTCTGACCAGAGTCTTGGGGAACTGCTTGCTCCCATGAATCTATTTAAGGTCACAGGACACCATCTCTTTTGTGATAAGTAATAAGAGAGCAAAGCAGATCTCCGAGGCTGCTGTGTGCAAGATGCCACATGAGCAAAAAGTCTCTTAGGGACCTGCAAATCACATTCCTTCCTACCTTTCTTCCTTTCTCTCCTTTTTTTACTTATATTTTTCTTGGGATACACAGATGCCCAAAGATTTCTGACATTTTAGCAAGCTGCTGGGGACTGCCAGATGAGTAAACAGCAGAATAGCCACAGCAAAAACCTTCTCTTGCCTGGATTCACCAGGTAACACCAGAAGTTTGATACGTCCTGGGAGCTCAGAGCAGCACGGGTGACTGACTGTCTTGTGAAATAAGGATGATTAAGTCAGATCAGAGTCATTGTTTGCCTTTATGACCCACATCTAGACTTTCATCACATTTACAACACTTAATCCTTAATAGGAAATGCTCCATTTATTTTGACCACTGATGTATTCAGGACAGTCTCAAGGGTCAACGCATTTTTTTTTTCTTCCTCCCAAGCTACATTATTATTAATATCCCATGGGAAAAATCAGGCTTCAGCTTATCACATCAGTTTCTCACAATCTGATGAAGGAGCTCCCTGAGAGGAAAGTGAGCAGGAGGGAAAACCAGGGCACTTTCCAGTAAGGGCGTCTGAACTCTCCCTCACCTTCAGCGTGTCTGCCAAAACATGTGACATGAGCTTTGGTTGCTAGTTCACAGGGAGTTGCCAAAAAGGTTAGGCTAACATCAACATCATTTCCCCCAAAATACAATTTGTGTGATACTGTCACTCCCCCTCAGATTGAATTAATGTATTTACATTACATAGCCAGCCTAGAGTCATAACATTGGTATTAATAATTCTGTTCATATTATTTGTTTAGCCTATTTGGATGATTCATATAAGAAGAATAAAGAACATATTACATTTCAGGAAAAAAAACACACCTCATTTCATCCTTCCGTATCTGGTCACTTGTTATTCACAGAAGATCAACAGATATACATTTTTACATCACTACACTTTTACTGAGATTTATTCCTTTGTTGAGTTCTGACGTCAAAGATTTCATGTCTCAGATTCAGGTTCTTTAAACTGACTTCCCAACTTCTTTGGCAGTTTTTGACCAGGATAAAATATTTTGCCTCACAAACAGTGTGACAGCTTTGCACTTATTTTACACATTTAAAATAATGCAATAGTAGACAACCAGTGGAAAACTGACAAATTATGATATATAGGTTTTAAAAAGAGGACTGCATAGACAGGTACATTTAGCAAAGTCATTTTCTACAAGCATACAAGTAACAAATATCTAAATTCTTCTCTCTTTATTCATTCACCTTAGGAAGGCTTAGTTGCCAATTCATTTTCTCAATCTCTCAACTTCATAAATTTTCATTATTTGCATTTTAATAAAAGCATGACCTTCATTCTAGATTCAGAATTGGTTAAGATAGGACAATAACAAAAGAAAAAAATACGCTTATAGGCACTAGAAGCAGAGTGAAATGAACAGAAGGAAAAAAAAGTTGAACACATATATGGAAAACTTAGAAACACCAGGGAGAGAGCTATTTGTTAAAAACTGGAAAAGAATAAAGGAGAAAAAGCGAAAAATAAATGGAGTAATGGTTAACAAAAACATATTATGAAACAGGAAGGAAAGAAATTTAAGTCCTTTTAAAAGAATGAAAAATAATATAAATATCAGAGGAAATCATAAGCAGGGCACAGCCTGAAGATGAAGCTGCAGATGTCAAAATGGAGAACATAGAGTGCAGAGGAAGGGCACCCTTAAAAGGTCATTCTTTCCATTCATTGCATAAGTTTGACTTTGCCACATATTTCCAATACTCACAGCACTTTCTGTGGTATGTGCTGACCTTTTAGGTTTGTCTACTGTAGTATTTTCTTTTACTTCAATATTTTTCTTTAAACATTCTGAATCAATGATTTAACGTCCTGTTAGGTAGAGCTCTAGTAAAAATAAAACCACACACAGAACAAAAAGAAAAACCAAGAAAAATAACCCTTCAGAACATTTCCAGCTTTGGCTCTGGATACGGGCATAAGACCTCTAAGGCCTACTGGGGTAGATTCAGTGTTATGTTGAAAAGCTGCCTGGAATAAATATCTTTATACACAGTATGTCTTAGGACACTGAAAGCTTAAGCGTTGACCTAGCAAAGGCGTAAGCCTGTGACTGGTGTGGCGCCTGAGCATGACGCTGAGAGACAAAAGACTTGGGTTATAATGCCAAACCATGATATAATAGCCTCAACAAATGACTTAAGTTCTCTGGGTCTGCTCTTCTCATATGGTCTTGTAAATACTATACAGACCACAAACCCTTTTGTCTCTTAACATTGCCTGTATACTTTAGGTACACACAGACAGCCAAACAGCAGTCCACTGCAGATCTTGAAGAAGGGAAGATGAACGTTTTCACCCATAGCAATGCTATTGGTAAAACTGGTATTTACAGTCTAGCTGTAGGACTGAGCACATCTGACAAAACCTACATTAATAAATGAGGTTGAAATTCATGTTCTCTTTAAATAGAAATGTTGTAGTTTCAACCTAAAGTATTTCCACTTAATGGGAGAAAACAGATTGAAAGACTACAGCAACTCCATGGATTATATCAGTCAGGAATGTGACCACAGATTATTAATAAGAAAAAGCTTAGCAAAACAAACAAGTTAAAAATTGGGTAAAAATGGAAGGCCCTACAGATTACTTCAAGATTTGAAGTGATAACCCCATCATCATTTTCCAGAGTTCAAAGTCCACAGTTATTTCCTTGTACAGAAAGGCAGACTGATAATTCCTTTATGTCAGTTAAGGTCTTTTTTTTCCCTTTTCTCCGTCCACAAAGCCCTTCTTGTCACTGGAGAAATTCCTTAGACTGCAGCAGGCCCTCTTGTTAAGACTGAACAAGACACAAAGCTCAAATTCTGCAAAGCACTGCTCATTCAGCAGATATTAATTTGAACACTGAAATCAAAGTGTCTGCTGACAAACAGCTCAACATCACTGGAGAAACGTAAGACCTGAAGCATAAAGCAGTGAAAGGACCTTCACATTTGTATATACCTATACATTGCTGCTGCACTATTAAGCAGCAGTTTTAAAACTGATGCTCTGAGTCTCAACATCTCATCATTAATCACAATTTAAATAACCAATTAAAATGGACCTCAAAAGACAAGGAAACCTTTCACTCTCCTGAAGCTGAAGGCTGAAGATGCTTTTTTTCTACTTAATGAGGTTGGTTCCACAGGTCCCTATCCGCAGATTGAGGTAATTTTACTTACAAAAGTTCTTTTAAGAAAAAAGTCAAGCAAAGCACGTGTATCTTATTTATCCATGTAGGGAATACTCAAAACAAAGCACATATCTCTAAAAGCAATAATGAGTCCCGCTTCTTTCAATACGCTGGTTTCACGGTCTCAAAAAGTCAATCACATAAGTAAATTGTGCACATAGGTAGCATATCCAAGATAGGAATTTAATTTATTTGTACTTTGTTAAAGAATAGCAATGAAAGAGGGCTCCTGAAGAACTTCAGAAGGGGAATCTCACTAATATTACTAAAGGTTACAAATTACTTGTAACCAGGAAAAAAAACCCCACAGAAATAGAAAGGGAGGATTTGAAGCTCCTGACTATGAAATAATGTTTTCAAGAACCATATGTGCATACTAAATACATTGCTATTCACTGTTAGCCACTATAAAAATATAAATACTTTGGACATATTAACAATCGCTTACATGATTGTACAAGATCCCAGTATGTAATACTAGTACCTTCAGTTCTTAGAGGTGCTGTGTAACTGCCATTTCCACTAAGTTAAAATTAGAAAAGAAGGTTTTTACATACTTTGTTTTAAATCTTTGCAAATGCATTTTTGAAGATCAGCTTAGATCTGGTACTCATTTGCAAGTAAAATGCCAACCTTGGCATGAATTTTAGCTTGATTCATCAAGCAGGGTCACTTCTCCCCATTCTGCCTTTCGGCATGTAATGCCTCCTTGTTGACTTCTATTTAGTCACTAGTGTTTCAAAGGAGACATTGGTATCTCTTTTTAAGGAATTATTGTTATTTTTAATCGGAGCCATTCGGCTTTCTGAAAAATCCACATCACTGATGCCAGCTCCTCCATTTCTGACCTCCACCACCTCCCTGTCAAACTGAAATGGAAAACAACCAGTCTTCCATTTAAACCAGCTCCCGCTGTCAGTGACAACATCCTGAGTTACACAAGTAACAAGAAAGCTGAAAAAAAGCACAATCAGTCTGTACGAACTGCTGCTGCAGAAACTGTCTTCACTCAGTTCAACCTCTTTCACCCAAATAAGGTGAGAAAGATGAAAGGAATTCAGACATAGCAGCCGTTAAACTGAACTGCAACATCTGGATCCAAAGTGTTCTTCTTATGGCACTGTTGGAGAGAGATACAGGGAGGTTCAAGACTGAGCTGAAACCCCATTGAAAACCCATGGGGAGACCACCAAACTTCTATTTTTACTAACCAAGACTTTTCTAGAGATAGGAGGAAATCCCGTTCCTGGCTTTCAAGGCTGAGTTGATGTTCTGGCCTGGCTTGAGTAAGAGCAGTTTTGCAGTTAAGTCACATGCATTAATGTTCTTCCAATTAAGCAAGGCTTAGGGAAGCAATCTGACTGTGCGGTATTCTCTCCTTTTTTTNATGTAATTCTGCTTTATGTATGGGTATCTTGTGCATGTAGCATGATGCTGTCCAGAGGCTAACTACTGCAGTCCCACACGGAATTAACAAAGCCACAAGGTGCTTGGTGATATCTAAACTTTAAGGGAGTTCAAACTCTCTTCCTTCACAAGGCAAGCTGAGAAGCAAGCACTTAAATATCTTCTGACAGCACCCTAGAAACCTCTTTCAAATACCAAGTGTAGAAAAAGCACACACTTGGAATACATCTTTCTTTTTCTACTGAAATAAGAGTAAGACATATCTTGCCCACTTACAAGAGCAGCGGGTTGGACTGCAGAAATAAATAAATATATGACAGTACAAGGTCTGCTGCACTAGCAAAAAATGATGAAACATTCAGAGATCAGCATTTTTTCCCCCCAACTACTTACAATCCAAAGTAGATATTTCAGGCTGGCAAGTTATACCTCTGAGGACCGAGTTATGAAATAATTTCTCCCCTGGCTTGACAATAAAATGTTGGGGGGAGAAATGACAGGAAGGATAAATGTGCCTGTCACCCAAGTAGCGAATAGTAGAAGCAAGCCTTAAGCACTGTTAAATAAAAAACAACAAAAGCAGAAAATCCAAACCTCTGAACTTTTGTCACAAACTAAATGAATTTCTCTCCCTGAATAATCCCTCCAACTCACCTTCTATAAAATAGATATGTCATGTTGTCTGACACCTGGCCTGAAGATATCTTGCCAATCTTTGGCTAAATGATAAGGTTCCAGGGCTTTTTATTCATTATGCCCCTCAGTCTTCCATATTGTGGGCATTAGAGAGAGAGAAAAAAAAAAAAAAAGAAATGAGAAAGGACAATTTTTGACAACATTATCAATGGTAGAGGATGATACTGATTTTCTTGGACATCCAAAATGCAAACATCTCTTTTGTACTTAATGGCTGACGGTGAACTGAGAAATTATCAACAGAGGGTTATCTGTAAGAGCAAAACCAAATCTGAACAGAAATATTTTATCATCATTAGAAGAAACAGCCCAACGACAAGCAAAGCCAACAACATGACGCTGCTCTTGTGTCTACCACGGACTACACTGGGCTAAGAGCTCATCCCTAAAAGCTCTGCATGTACAGTTGCTAATGCATGGGAAATGCGATTAACTGACTGAGAAAGGCCTAGAATTACTCCCATTCTGGCTATATTACTGGATAATTAGATTGGTGGCACTCTTCCCTTACTGGGCTGTCAGATTAAATCCTGCTGGTTTTCTTCAGATAACTGTCATGTTCCACAATAACAAACAGGGACTGACACCAAGTGCTTTTCATGTTCAAAGGATGCAAATGCCTCTTCTACCTCCACTAGACCAATAAGGAAAATGCCCGGTGCACTTACTATTTCATTGAAAATGTCATTAAATTTGATTAAAACACACCTAGTTGATAAACCTGATCAGAAACACTTAATTTGACTTAATAAATGGGAATCACAAGGCTTTGAATACTCATCTGGTCGATTACTTAATGGAAGGGCAAAATTGAATTATGCTTTAAAGAGGGTAAGAAGGAACACTTCCAAGTTCTGCTTACCAAGAAACAAGACTTATTTGCAGGGTCCTTCTGGGGGGTCTGTTCAAGAAAGGAGTTGGCAGATATGTTTGGATCTTCCATGTTTGGTTAATGTGGGAATTGAAAGCTTTTCACAGTCCTGGATTCTCATAACTGGTACCATAGCAGATGTTGTTAAAACAGTAACAGGTTAGATTGACGGTATTGGGTTGCTATATTCTCCCCTTGAAGAGCTTGACATTAACTCTGTTACCCGACCAGACTGGAAAGTTGAATTACTAGTCCCCAAAACACACAAATAATGTTACTATTGTCAAACCTGTACATTTGAATCTCATAAGACTGGCTAAAAACCAAAACCAAAACAAATACAAACCAGACAATCTGAAACTTCAAGAGTTCAAAGACAAATAAAATCTAAAATGGACTTCTTTGATTCTGTGAGTCCTTAAAATGTTATACTTTTAATTTTTATTCAGTAACGAGGCTTAGAAATGTACTGCCCCTTTTTCTGTTTACATAACAGTTGAGATTTTCACACCAAGGCTTTTCAATAAACTTCTGTAAAACACAAGATTTGTGCTAAAATTGCAAGGCAATTGCTAACAATAATTGCTTTGTTAAATTACTGTAGTGCAAACAAAAACCTAAATATAATGCAAAATATATTGCAGCACATCTAATTCCGAAACAGTTTACACTAACGCAACCAAAGGTAAAAACCTTGTCTTCACTCAGCAAATCCACTGACTTCAGCAGGAGGTTTTTCCTAAGTAAGATCTTAAACCTAAGATAAAACAAGTGAAACACAAGACATTGACTTAAGGAGGATCAGTAAGTCTAATGTTCCTTCCCGAATATATCACTGGATGGAAAAAGTCTTCTGAAAGACAGCAAGAGGCGCAGACCAAATCTGAGTTGAAATCTTGATCTAGCTCAAGATAGTGGCAATTCTCCCATCATCATGAACAGCAGAGGAACAGCCCTTGATGGCCCTTACTCAGTGGGGCTTTGCTGCCCCATGGTAACCCAGTCCCAATAACAAAGCAGCTACCCACACTGAAGCTCCCACTATCCATCACAACAGCTTTGGGTTTTTTGTTGTACATTTCAAGAAAGCTGCTATATGGAATAAGGCACAAAAGTTGACATTTTAGACACTAGTGGTTTTCCTTCTCGCTTTAAATTATGCGATGCTGCCATATTTGGAGTCTTTCCACGGTTAGTTAATAAATGTAAAGTTTTCTGTACATCTGGTCTCACTGGCAAATTTATGCAACATGATGAAAAACGTATTTTTTGAAGTTTGCAAAAGAAAGAGGAGATCGAAGCCAAAGAAAAGGTGGAACGCCTCTGATAATACACCTCAGTATATCAAAACCATTTTAAGCTGTAAAGCTGTATCTGCATTCAGTTTCTTTTTTTTTTTCCACCTTCTAATGATGATTTAATTTTAAAATTTATTTTAAACTGTAAAATTAGTCTACACTTGTATGAGATTATTTTCTGATGAAATGGGGAAGGGGTGCAGTTATAAACAGCAATTGCATAGAAGTGGAGAGCAGATAAGCAGCTAAAACAGTGAACTATAAATGCACAGAGCAAAAGCTAATATAAAGAAACAAACCACTGTTACACAGCTTGTATTTACAATAATAGTGTATATTTATCATATCTGATATGAATAATATTCCCAAGGACTCGCAACAATAGTTAGAATAACAAACTTAATCAAGTTTGGAGATATTTATCTAGAGAATGCTTTTTTTTTTTTTCACCTACAGGTTCTGTTTTGTATAAAACTAGATAAGAATCATTTGTCTTTTTCACTTATGGTTGAAACAGAACCACCTTGGAGGGCAAATGAACTGTCTGATTTACAGTGCCCAGCAACATCAAACAGCAAGCTTGGATAAGAAGTGAGTGACACTTTACCTAAGGAAAACAACAGAGGGATTATAACAGGTTTCTTGAACTAGAATTTAATCAAGGTGTTCAAAATTAACTCTTTCCAATCTTGCAGAATGGGATTGATGGTAAGTATTTTGACATCCTTTCTATCAAGGTGCAATAAAAGGGAATATATGCTGAGATATTTATTTTAACTTTATTTTTTAATACTTGCTAACACATTCGTCAACAAGAAATGAGACTAGCGAAATAGCACTTCCAAGGGACTTTGTCATATACATGTGTCTTTTGAATGCTATGGTAAACTAAGTTCCCACAGAACTCTAAAGTTCTCAACAAATAGGGTCCATGTGCGCATAACAAAGAACTGGTGGAAAACCTCAAATCTCCATTCTCTTCAATGGAGCCAGGCTGATTTGTATCCATCAAAGGCATGACATATCCTCAGCCATCCTGCTCACAGAGCTATAACATTTCTTACAAAGCCACGCATAAGAAAATTGCTGATGGGCCAGAGGCTCGGGTTGATAATTTCAGGCTACTGGGTATAAGCATGTTCTAATCACTACTCAGTGGGGTGGGATTAAAATCAATACAGAAAGGTGTTTGGAGTCATCTTTTAATACTCAACTCTTCAGCTGAGAAAAGGAAGAAAAAACATCTGTGACTACTTGGCAGAAGCAAAATGTCATTTGTTTAAGGTTGCTCAGGGAATTGGAATGGCAGAAAACGACCTGTGAGAGATGGATTAATATAAAGTTAACGTTGACGCAAGTATAAATACATTATTCACCTGTCTATGCTGTTTATCAGATGAAGAGATACATGCAGTCAAGCACTCATAAAACCTTGACTAAATCCGAAATACTCTTGATTTTCCTTAATTGTACTCTAACTCCTTCTCCTTTGAGGCTGTTTTGATAACACCATTTGAAAGAAACCTTTTCTGGCAGTGGCAGCAAGGGAATTCTGTTTCCCTAGACTTTCATCCTTAGGCTTGTTCGGGAACATGCGCGTCTGTGCTCACTGCAATGGAGGTCCTCTCTGATGTGGACACCTGTCCAACATGAGCTGAACGGAAACCATCAACACCTTTCACAGGCCCTAACAGCTATCAGATGTTAATACATTTTGGCTAATATCAAGTGGGATTATGATTAAAGTCACTATAGTAGAAGTAGTAGGGTTGTAGGAGTAAAAACTCCATGTTTTTACGTGCACTGGGGAATGAGGGCTCTTCAGTCTGAAGGACTATCATCCAGCCCCTCCATGCGAACTAAATGCACTAAACGGATAATGTGAATAGTATCCACTGCTTCACGTACTTTGGGTGGCCTTATTTTAACAAAAGGTTATTCATGCTGTTACATTATGAGGATCCCTAAAACCTCATTAGCAGCAATGAAGCAGATCCAGTGGCAGTAATAAACTCTAGTTTAAATTAGAAACAGCTACATTTTGTACATTCGCATGCATACACACGATCTGTTCGCTGATAATCCAAAATGACCAATTTGTTAAAGTTTACATAAAGAGGAAAAATAGTAATAAACAACCTCTGCATCTAGAGCAATAAATTCTGTATTCATCCTACAGCTGAGCTGTTCCTCTGATCATTAAGGAAAAACTAATTAAAACAGGCCTTCATACACCTTTGCAGAAAATTGTATCCCAAAATAGTCTCGCATTTATTTGCAGTGTGTGGTCCCTGCTGTGAAAAAACACACAACTTACAAGAGTTAAATATTTCCAGCTTGAATGTTAACTGCAAAACATCATTGCTAATTTTGTATTCAAAAAGCACAATGTAGTAAAAGTTCTCTTTATACAAAAAAGCAATGCTTTTTGTTTTACAGCTAAACACCCCTCTCGCTCTCCCTTTATTCCACTGAGAAAAACATTATATACTGCAAACCCAAATCAACTCAAGTTTGCTTTCCTCTATGAAAATTTCTATTTCAATATCACAACTGCTATTAACTTCAAAGGAAACTGACAGTTCTCCAGTTATTAAGTTAAAAGATGGCCAACTTTCAGCTGGAGTCATTGCAAATGAATTCTGCCTCACAAGGCCACATTAGGTCATTTCCTGAGCTGATGGTAATAAATAGCCCTTTCCGTAATGTAAGAACAAATGAGTACAGTGAGGCTGTCCTGATGTGAGAACAGGAGGACCAGGCAAGGCTGGGCTCAGGGAAATGGTGCAGGGCAGCCTGACCCAGCCACACTCAGACCTGACTCTGCTGCAACTTGAATCTGCATCTCATAGAATTGTTTTGGTTGGAAGAGACATTTAAGATCATCAAGTCCAAACATCAACCTAGCACTGCCAAGTTACCACTAAACCATGTCCCTCAGCACCACATGTACACATCTTTTAAATACCTCCAGGGATGGTGACTCAACCACTTCCTTGGGCAGCCTGTTCCAGTGTTTGATAACCCTTTCCGTGAATAATTTTTTCCTAATATCCAATCTAAATCTTCCCTGGTGCAACTTGAGGCCATCTCCTCTCGCTCTATAGCCTGTTACCTTGGAGAAGAGACTAATCCACCTCATTACAACCTCCTTGTCTCAATGTACAATGACCTTAAGTGTATGTCCAAGATAGAGTGCCACAGTAGATATGATCTGAAAAGTACCTCTTTTACAGTCTTTACTTTCTCATTTTGTCCTGTGGATTGTAACTGGGCACTTGCAAGATATGGGACAGAGCTGGCAGTTTGGAACCAAATCGAGTTGAGATCGGCAGGGTTTCTCTTACAAGCTTGATCTCCACCATGTCCTCAGCTTGGCAAGGCACTTATTAATGGATGTATAGGAAGAAATAGAATTGGTAGGAACGTGCTGTGTAAACAAGCATTGAACTACTGACATTTTTACTTCTTGCTGAGTAATTTGCCACAGTCATGTTAAAATGTTAGCTGACAAAGCCTAAAAATCCAGGATTTTATCTTCCTACTAAACTATTCTAGTAGTTTGACTTCTTAGAATGGAACGACCCTCAGGCAAAACATTTCCTCAAGCAGTGGGAAAAGTCCTGCCTAAACCTTGCACGGCCTCAGGCTTGTGCAACCTTCCTTGCATACAGAGACAGCAGTGAAGATGCCACAACATCCAGGTACGAGGCCAACCTCTGACATATGATAAGTATTAGTCCACATCTGTCATCACCTGCTGTCTTCTATTGGAATCTCTTCAAATATTTGGGGCAACGGTTGCTCTTTTCTTTTGATGTGCACAGGACCTAGCAGAATCATGGGCCTGATCCATTACTACTCTAACACAAATATTGAAGTCTCCATGGTGTGTATTATAAGGTCAGAATCAAATCATACAAGATGGTGCAGAGCCAGTTTTTCTGAAAACATGAGCAAAATGTATGGGAGTTTTGCTATTACCTTCAGTGAAGCCACTGCTGAACCGAGAAGGTCCACAGCTCATTCTGCAAGCTGAAAAGCAAGAAGTCTGTGCTCAGTCTCTGACACCTGCCTCTCATTATGGGAACACAGATTTCCCCTCTCTAGCATTTCTGCTTTTTATCTACTGAAACCTCCATATCTGTGCTCTACACCAGTTAAGTGAATTTCAGTGAAGAAGGCACAGATTAGTCTCATCATTACCATTATTATCATTATCACTGAGTTAGTACAGAAAAAGAAAAAAAAAAAAAAACCCTCAAGACTCCCTGACCACCAAATGAGCTTAGGTTTAATTATAAACAAAATGGGCTTGATGGCAGGCTTTTGCACAGCCTCAGACAATCAAAGCTACTGATAAACAACAGATATTGTTTACAATGGGAATAAGCTATTTTTTGCTTTGTACAAAAGAAGGAAGCCTGAGAGCCAGGAGTGCAACAGGGTATCTCTGTGGATTTAGTAGTATGTCTTACAGCACACCGAATAGTTAGTAAGAAAACCTATACAGAGATGGATATGCAGTCCACTGTAATGTCTCTTTGAGGGAGTGATGAGAACGCAGGTCAGTAAGAATAGCTGGTGGATTATTCTGCCTTTGTCCAAAGCAGAAAAGAACATTAAAATGTAGGGGACAATCTGACAGCACTAAGTCCACAGGGACTCTGGGCTTCTCCAGCAGGATACAGGAGCTCTGGGTTCAAGGCCCTACATCCCTGATACCTAGCAGGCTACAGCTGTAGTCTCTTGCACTGCCCCAATGATTATTCAATTATTCAAACAAGGTGGGAAAGGTCTGGGTGAGAGAGAACAGAAAAGGTTTCTTTTAAGCCAGCCAATAATTTGATGGGGGGGGCAATCACCTGGCATGTAAGAGACCCCCCCTTAGCACCACTGCTTCAAATTAGACTGACACAGGACTGAACCCAAGCCATCAAAAACTAAATGAGTTCTTTAAGATCTGAATTATTAACTGTTGTGAAGAAAAGAGATTCTTTCACTATTGAAATTCATTTTGGAACCTCTAGGATTTTTTGTCTAAATTCACCTCTACAGCTTTTTTTCTTTTTTGGTTTTTTTTTTTTTTTTTTTTGTAAAGCCAATAAAACCTCACTGTTTTCACTACCATATTTATCCACCGTTGTAAGTGGCGAAGCAAAGTGAGGTTAAGTGTTCGAGTCAGATCCATAATAAAGGGTACTACACAGAAATAAGAGAGATGTAAAACAGGTTTTTTAAAGTCTGGAAGGAAGAAGGCAGACATATTGAAAACTGAGAAAAAGCCTACATAAATTGAAGTTTCATTGATTCTACATTCAGAAAATTGCACTTGGTAGGACTGCAGCAGTGAATTGAAGTATTCAAATGTTTAGGGTCTCGATACATAGAATTTCTTTATGAAAAAATAAATTCACCTAATATATATCAACAAAGAATACAGCAACTACTCAAGTGATATGTAGATTAATATATACGATGAGGATAAAGACAATTTGTTCACACAACACATTGTAAAATAAATCAAGCACGCTGAGTATCTTCTGTTACACTGAAGTCAGAGATAATTGCTAATACACTGGCATGTGTTATTTATCATAATACTCATATCTTTCAGCTCAGAAAGTAGCCACTCATTGTCCTTTGCAAGCATTTGGTCACTGTAATTGCTTTAAGATCTAAATATTCTTCTTATCTTGTAAAATGCATCATGGATACTACACAAGTCCTTTGTGCTCACAGTCAAATTTTCTGAAAATGGAAAGAAATCCAGCAACATAACCAAGTGAACTTCAAGGAGTTCGAAGTCTCAAGAGAGCTGTACAGTGCAGACAATTAGTTTCTGCTTACCGGTAATGTCTTGCAGGCAAACACATGGGAATCAAACAAAAAAACCCACCCTCATAAATAAGGAGAATAGATAAGAACCCTGCAAGGGCAAACCACAAAGCACAGGAAGAAAATAAAAACATTAAAAAAAAAGAGGGAAAAAGATTTTATGTTCATCAAAGCTTGCCTGTTTCACCTCTGTAAGGTTTCTCCTTTTACTTCTACCTACTGCTACATATCCTGCACAGACATTTTGAAACCAACACAAAATAAAGCAGGTTTATTTGGAATAGCATCTTTCATTATTTATTTACTTATAAAGCACAAACTGCTATGCAATACATTTGTTGCAACTGAAAAAAAAAAAATACTTTTTATTGCAGTCTAAGTCATTTCCTATTTTCTTCCATTACCAAATAATAATTTAACACAGTAAACAAATATATACTCATTAAAGTTTCTCAGTAGACTAAAGCTTTTAGTCATTGTTCTGGCAGAATTTAATTCTCTGAAAGCTCTCAGAAGTGCTTTGTGAGCAATCTTACACAGGTAACAAACATAATACACGAAGATAAATCACACATGTTCTGTGTTTCAGCACACTGAAAATCCTACCATGGGCTGTAGAAGAGCTTTACATTCATTATGCCATGCTCATTTTACAGTCCTCCTTCAGCAGCTCTCTGGCTGGCAATCACTGACCTTGTCACCGGCTGAGCCGGGATTGATGCTATGTGGTCCCATAAGAAAAATCCTGCTAATTAGCACACAGCTCTGGGAGGAAAAGTCTTGGGTCTACAGTGGGCACAGAAACACTGGGGAATAACACTGTGAACAGCACAGGCAACAAGGCCAGCAACAGTCATAGAATCACAGCAAACGATTCCAAAGTACCTCCTGGATGCCTTATGTTAGAGCTTAGCACAAGCCAGGGTTGAAACCAGCCAACTCAAGATACACAGGGGAGGGTGACCAGCTTTAAGGGGCTCGTATCCCATCCCCAGTGCAAGCACAAGCTTGCATGAGCAAGTACTGAACACATAGAGATGGAGAGGGAGAATACCATTTTCAAAAATTTCGTAAGAAGGGGAGAAGCAGCAGGAAGCCATCTTTAGGTGCTATCATGGACCACATGAGACCAAAGAAAGTCTGAAGGGATTTGGCCTTCTAAAACTTAGAGAGCATGGCACATGCACACAATTTTTGTTTAGATCTGCAATCTCTTCAGCATTTCGGTGCTCAGGGAATACTACTTGGGTTAAGCAAGGCTTTTGCCATTTATGACTGTCACCGTTTATGGTACTCCCTGAGGGCTGAGAGCTGCAGGTGCTGTGTCCAAACCAGGTCTGCTGAGATAATCCCCGACATGTGTTCCTGCTCAGAGTATTCAAATCCAAATATAGAAAAGTTGCACAAACAAGCAGGATCAGGATGCGGAAGGTTGGAAAGGATACCGGGAAAACCAGGAAGCGACAGATGCCCACCTGTGGCACATACTGATAAAAATTTAAAAATTAGGGAATAAATCCTCCCGTCCTAGATACCTATATGAACTTTCAGGTAAGGATAAGAAGATAGTGCACATATATCCATGCTAACAAAGCTGGAGCAGACTTTGGGTAAGAGGGGCATTATGCTAGTAGAAATAGCTGGAGCTGCAGTTAAAAACCCCACAGGAGGAGAGCCAGGCAGCCAGGCATTCCCAGCAGCATCCTACGTATGCCTGCACCCACACTCTTCTCTGGCTGCATGCTCGCAGGATGGCTGCTGAGGACTCCCCTTCTAATTTGCAACAAAAGCATTGAAAATAAAAAGGAAAAGAAATAAAACAGGCCAGACAGTCTGGCACAGTCCTGCTTTTCCACGTGGTTCCAGAGAAGGATTTTGAAGCCACAACATGCCGCCATGTAGCAGAGCTGCTGTCCTGCAGGGAGTCCCACTTGGAGATGTGTCTCCTTCCATGCAGTGACACAGGAAAGGGAGGTGAGGTAGTGCCAGCTCCTGCAGGGTTCTGCAGCCCTGGGACAAACGAGACCAGAAGCCACAGCAACACCCACCTGCCAAGGGCTCCATCGGTGCCACCAGGGACAGACGAGCATCCACCAGCCCTCCCGCCAATGCCCTTTGTCCTCTACCACCCAATATGTTCTATACAAAATGCAACTGAAAGCCTCCCTCTTAGCAATCTACTGCAAATAAATAAGGTATTAATACTAAGGCAGACAACGATCTTCTTACAACTCTGATTTATTTTAGGTTTCTTGCTGCAAGGTTAACGCATCTGTTCCTGAAATGCACACATGCTCAAGTACTGTCATGTACAGCGACACCAGCAGCACTGAGAATGTTTGGAAGCTCTCAGGTTTTTTTCCATTAAGCATCTAGGACTGGTTGTTTCTCAGATCAGCCAAAAATTCAGCAGAACCTTCTCCTCTCCCTCAACTCTTTGCAAAACATTTCTTTTAGAAATCATAATCAAAATTTTTTCAGACGGTATTTTAGTGTCTGGGACTAAAAGAGGCTGGGGAGGAAGAAACAAGCTGAGAGAGATAAGGAGGTAGAGCAGAAACAACGAGTTGAAAGGGAGGAGGATAAGGTTCAGACTGATTTTGCACATTTCAAAATATTTTACATTCTGAGATAGTACTATGAAGCTCCAGGTGACACAGAGGTCTACAGCAATACTCTCTGCCACAGTAATCTACAGCACTGGTATAAAAAACTGAGGAAAGAACACATGTAGCAGCCAACCATTAAAAACATGCAAATACCTGATTTTTTTTTTCCCCCCAATTTTCATTAAATCCTGAGAACTTGAATTGCCAATCTTCTTGTGTCACGAGTGGCTCCAGAGACTTCTGAGCTCTGTTTTGAATGCCTTCTTGTTACTTTATCATCTTCCCCACTTATTCAGCCTCCTGTCTCTCCGTTTAATTATAGAGGTGTCAATGAGGTTGATTAGAGCACAGTTTTTGGGAGCCAAGGGACTGCCACGATAGCAAATGTAAGGCGAGACAGCCCAGATGAGAATCTCTTATAAATAGCTACAATTTGCAAAAGAATTTTAGTCTACTTAAGAAAGGAGGGCAGTGGAAAAAGGAAAGGCATCTTAACTCTGCTTCCTTCTCTGCCACTGCAAGGGACACCTAACTACACTTCATGATCTAGCCTTTAATTACCTGGACATACCCATCTTTACAAAACTCCCCAAATCTTTGAAAAATGAGGTATAAAATCATTACAATAATCCTGTAGTAAATTTATTCAATCTGCCTTACATGCCCGAATCCAGGAGCCTGCAAGCCTATTCAACACAAGGACTTAGCATTGTAGCTCAGGCTGTACCACCCTATGCTTTGAATTCTGTGGTTCCCCAGCTCAAGCCCTATTCTATTAGACCCAGTGGCAGACACTATAATAAAGAAAAAAAACATTATCTCCATTATAATACTCATCACCAAATCACTGAAGTTATACTTTCTAGCGAATCCAAAATGTATGTTATACTTCTCCTTCTACATGGTTTTAGGTAACTGTTATTCCAGACAGTACATGCCCTGGTACTATAAAAATATATTGAGGAGGAGTTTTGTTCCAAAGGGATCAAGGTCTCACGTAACTGAAAAGCAGAGTCTGCACTGTACTAACAGGTAACGATAGAGGGAAAAGACAATCCAGTATTTCCTTTTAACCTTATAAAAGAATCTACTTGCTCTATTAAGTTCTTTTTCCTATAATGCCTATATGAAGTTATTTACAACAGAAATTAAAGCAATTACTAGCCTTGATTCTCACATATCCAGTGTGCAATTAATCCTGTAAATTAATCTACTCTCACTTGTTTCCTTCACATTTTCCAAGAGGTGTAAAGTAGCCCAAGTATTAACAGGCACAAAGCTCACCAAGCTTGCATCTACATTTGCATTTTAGTGTGAATCAGAAGTGTCTCTTTGACGCAAATTTCCTAATTATTCCCACTTGCCATGTGCTGGTTCATATCACAGAGTGATTGTGGAGCAGAGGAACTCAGGTCTTTTCAGATTAAATTTACCCAAGAGCTCAGTTCAGGACTAAACTTTCCAGTATTTCCACCACTGATAGGCATGTGGTCTTACAGGACCTGATGAGAACTACTGTGAAATAGGACCCTGCTGAAAAGCACAATGCGGATGCCAGCTCTGCAGCGTTATTTCTCTCCCCAGATCTGCTCCCATTAGTCCATACTGCTTCTTATTGTAGACAAAACCCAAATGCCTGACTTGGGCAAAGCCCTGCAGTTCTCAGCTCAGCTGCAAACATTGCCCAGATGCAAACAACAGATCCAGTTTTCTCTCTGTTAAAAAAAAAAAAAAAAAAAAAAAGAGGAATGCCCAAACCTGGTTTTAATTAATAAGGACATGATAGCTTTCACAATGAACGTGTCCTGAAGGGCCTGTAGGTCCCACTTTGAAACAGAACTTACAGCAACGTGGTCTTACTGTCCATTAAGCAAGACCTCTTTCCTTCATGGTCATGGCAAATGTGTGCTCTGTCTAGAATAATAAAAAACATACTAGTTGGACATAAAGTAGACTTAGTATGTCCTGAACTGGTTTGTAGGACATTTAGTAGCACTTGAGTTTTAAAAGTCAGCTTAAATTGGCAAGATAAATAACACATCTGTACCTAACCTTTTACAAAGATAGTAAGCAAATACCTATAAAGTTTGCCCATATATTTGCTGTCTACAAGACATAAAGCATCATCATACTCTCCTGGAAAAATTCCCTCTTTTTGACAGGGCTTTTTCTTGTCTAAGACTGTAAAAGGACAACATAAAACACAGACCAGAGATTAAAATTAAATACTTAGAAAAAAATCTCAATTATCAAGACATCCTTCTGTCTGGATAAGAAGTGACTTGTTTAAAGATGGCAAGAGCATATCTTGTCTAATTTGTCAGTTTTGCACCATAATTACATTAATGTTGTGTGTTTCCTGGCAGATTTACTATAAAAGATTTGCACCTATTCAAACATTCTCTTTAGCTTTTGATCTGTGTGGGCTCTCTCCCCTGACTTCTCGACATCTCTATTTGCCTTCATAGAATGGAATGAAGGATTTTCAAAAGTATATCCAAGAAAACATTTTGGTAAATTACAAAAAAGAAAACCAAAACAAAACTAGTAAAGCACTGTTCCAGAAAATAAATTCTGCCTCCTCCCCCCCGCCCCTTCCCTTTCTGGAAAGGCTGAGTACCAAAGCAGGTGCAGTGGGGAAAAACACATTTGCTGGCTTTGCACAACAGAACAGAAAGTCCACTTTGTTTTTGTTACCATTTCAAGCTGCTTACAAACTTCAGTGTGGAAGAAGGAAAAAAAAAAAAAAA
>VXBW01005537.1:2957526-3092837 GCA_013400375.1 Thinocorus orbignyianus
AACAAAATCCAGATTTTTCTTGTATATTCTTTAGAAAATTCCCTTGTTAAAGCAGAACAGTAGAAGTTTTCTCTTGTTTCTCTTCCCTGTCCTCTCTTTTGAAAGGACTGTTGGGATCTTGACAACATAATCTGGGAAGAAACATCTGGTCTTCACTTTTTAATTACATTTCAATCATCTCAAAGGCTTTCCTGGAGGTAGACATACCTAGAAGGGCTTACTGTCAAAACCATAGGAGTTACAGGGCTGCTGTATAAATGGCTCAACTGCAATGGTGGATTTGGGACCAATCGAAATAAATAAGAACATGCCATGTAAAACTTCCTCTTCAGAAGCAGTGACTGCACACAAATAGATTGTGAGTTTTTGACACCAACAGAAGCACAGGTTAGGGCCGGGCAGGAAAACTTCCAGGGGGAAGACAGGGTGAGGGATAGAAGGAGCATCCAAACGGGGTGGTGGGAGTAACCCAGCAGCCTGCCTCTGGCCACTGCCCAAACCTTTTCACACAAAGAGAGAGAGTAGTCCCTTTTAAAAAGCAAAAGCAGTGTCCTCCGTGATCACTTGTGTTTATCTCCAGATGAAGACAGAGGGGGAAACGGCGCAACAGCAGCAGGAGCCAGGCAGGTGGGCTGCAGCAGCTTGCCATGTGGCTAGTACTTGCTTCCTGAGCCTCCCCCATGCCAGGTGCTGACACTCTGGAGACCACACCAGGGGAGCAGGAGAGCTGCCAAGTATAAGGTGTTATCCCGGACACTAAAATGCCTCGCTCTGGAGCACTCAGTAATGCAGATATGGGAGGAAAAGGAATTCAAAATTTGTTCGGGCTGCTATCCAGCAAAAAGCACTTAGGCAGGTGTATTACCAGCAGAGCCACCAGCTCCAACACACAGGAAACTAACGCCCAGCTTCCCAACAGCAGGATCCACACCACGCTGAGGCAGCAGGGGGATCACTTCGAGAATAGCCCTTTTGCTTTTTCCTTCTGTCCATTTCCAAATTTCATGTTAATCTGGCCACAGTATCCCCTACAGTGCAACGGAAACAGCACTAGCAACTGGAGAGACGTGCTTCTCTCTTTCTCTTCACCAATATTTACGCCACAGTAACAGAAGTGCTGCTCTGTACTATGTTCTGCACAGACAGAAAGTAAGGAATTGTCCAAAAGTGAAGATTACCAAATGTGGACAAAAATGAGAAGGGAAAACAGAGGTGGCGAGAAATGAGAAATGATCAGTATCACGCGTTAGACCAGCAACAGAGAGCGGAACAGAATCCATGTTATCCTAAATTTGAGTACAGTAGGCTATGTCACCTCTTAACCTTGGGAGTAGGTACTGTCTATTGCCTAGAGAGAAGGACCAAAATCTGAAATAGTAGATGTAAATACTGTTTCTATAATCAATACCACATGCCAAGCTTCAAAGTATTTTTGAGGCAACATAACCTACACTAGAGCCTTCAATCCTGGTAAGCTTTTTCTAGAGCTCTCCGTGTATACATATATATATACACATATATGTATGTATTCAGATATTCCATCTAAATAATATGTATTGACAAGACAAAGTACTTTTCCCCTACTCTTTCCTTTACTCTTATATGAACCTAATGAGGTTCTGCAAGGAGGTTATGTCTCAAAGTATTATCAGTAACAGAATGGTAAATAAATGTTTAATCCACACTCCTTTTAAAGACATTTGCTCACAGTGTCTCTTGCTGGTAAGGTCAACCTGACATAAACCAGCTCTCAGCAGGCATCTTCCAGCTGTCAAAGAAGAAATGGAACTTAAGCTCTGCTGATGATAAAGCACCTTATGTCAAAAACAATGCTTTTTGACTTTGGTCTCATAGCTTAATCACAAAGGTCTGTTCTGAAGTGATGTAATTCACAAATTATCTTTGTTCATTACTTCTTTTAACTTCTTAGAGGTGGACAGAGAACATCCTCCAGGTTAAGTGAAAATCATGACAGGCTAGAAAAATACAGACGGGTAGCAATGACCATCGGAATTATTTTAAAATTTTCAATATTCTTCCTTACTACAGCTAACTAGCAAGATGGAAACAGTTGATGCAGTTCCTAAGTATGCACTACTTAGACACGATAAACAAAAAAGTAGTTCTACCTCCCACTTTGATTAGCAAACCAAAACAAACCCCAGCAATCTCAGTTGTTTGGTGTTCCCAGGTGGCAAGGAATGGGTATGATTCTTGCCGTTCAGAACAGAAGTTTGCTGACCCTAAACTTGATTCATCCACATTCAGGGGGTGGTGTTTTCCCAGCACCTACATCTCCTGTTGGCTGTCGTTAGTTTATACAGCCTTTCAATCAGATACGCAAACCCTCTTGTCCTGAGCTAGCTCCACACTCCATTTTAAAATTCATTTCCTAAGAAGAAACAGCTCTTATCACGTAACACCCTCACGAAATGATCCTGCCAATATTGCTTGACCTATAGTGGCAAATAACTTCATGAACCTACTACTGTTTATCCAGTAGACTCACATTTGGCAGTGACGGACACTGCTGGGAGGCAGTGCTGCTGGCCTAGTCCAGCCACAGAAGAAGGTCAGTTGGGGCGTGTACGTGGTTTCTTCACTATACTGATTAATTTCAGCAGTTTAGACGAGACATGATATTTATGGGTTAAAGGCAAAGACAGGAAATGTATACTTACATTTTAAAACTGCCAAGCCTTAAATATGGGATGAGAAAACACAGGAGTTCCAGCTCAGAGGGCAACTCACTTTTGAAATTGTCACATCAAGAGAAATGAGTGCGTTTGGACAAGATTTATTGTTACGTACTGTAGGACCTATCAAGAGTAGATCCCTGTACCACTCCTTTCAAAAAGCTCACGAAGGAAGAGTGGAGAAGCCAAATTGCTTTATTCTCCACTCTGTTCCCCCTTCAGAAATCCTGACACACACAAGTGATGCATTTGATGAGAGGACATTGAGGAGACAGGAAAGCTAGTTTGTCCCTAAAGGTATGCTCATACACATATTATTTATCTTACTAATTTTTTACTTAGAGAAGGAGTCCCCCAGAAATGTCACCCATTGGGTCTGAGCTGTCTTAAATATTTCGGGGAATAAACTCTCTAGGAGTGAAGGGTCCTGTATGCTTCAGAGTGAGGAACTGTTAAGAAAGATAAGGAAAGAATCCTGGATATTCAAACTAACTTTGGTATTTCAGAAGCGCAGAGTATTTGAAGCAGGACATTGCACCACAGGAGGTTTGGTACATAGGTTCTGTAATGCCCTTTGGATTTCCACAAAGGAAAATCCTGTGAATAGAAACACAAACAGGCTCACAAAGGCACACAAAGCATACAATAGGGCAAGACAGAAAGAAGCTAGCAATGCCGTAGGTATGCCAACACCAGCACCAGTTGCATATGCCTTTTTGTTACCATAAGGTGAAAACACACATACAGTACTTACAGCCAGCACTAGGGAGCCTAAACCCTACAAGCTTATCCTGGGGTGAGAAAACCAGTACAGAAGTTCTAACCTGAATGTAGCCTAGATAGGCACAGTATCTGGGATGAAGAGTAATGAAGGCTAGTTATCTGCTAACTACGTAATTCTTTGGAGGGTATACTGGGTTACAGCCCGAATGGGGCGAGCGAGCGGCTCAGAGCCGCTAAGGCTCCTCGCTGTGACACGATCCAGACACTGGCAGCTTGTTTCCACACTGCAATGCTGGGCCCTCCCATCCCTCCTCCAGCGATCAACAGCACTCCAACTGGAAACACAGTTATGGGAATTTGTTTCATTAGGCTTCTGCACAAACATTTACATGTTTCCTTCACACTCCTTTAATCTTAAAAAAAAAAAAGCAGCTACCAACTCTAATGGTTGTTGGCATCTCTGTCTCCTTTTGCACTAGCCCATACAGCACAAGTCATGAATCCCTTTGTATTTCCTTCCAAAAGAGTCTCTGGTTCCTAAAAAGAAGGGAAAATGAAAGAGATAGGATTCTTCCCCTAAAGTCTCCCTGGATATTTATTTTCTCTGGATGACTATTTTCCTACATTTCAGCAAACAGCCTGGCGTCATGACCCTCCCCCTCGGCACCTGGGAAGCACATTGTCAACTCTGGAAGTGTTTATTCTCTGTAGATTAAACAGCGTTTGCTGGATGGTGATCACAGAAAGTTGTAAAAACAGATGGACAACGATCTGTCCAGACTTCCAGAGCTCACCATGAGAAGGCTACTTACATAAAAACATTTTGCTGAAGGATCAAAGGATTTTCTTTCCCCCCCTCCATACTCAGTTACATGAGGTCTGTTATATAAACATGGGAACACAAAACAACCATCTTAAATAATGCCAAAACTCTGACTTTTGAAACTAATATTCCAAGTTAGGCTATTAGACTTAATGGACTGGTTTACAAAAAAACCACACAAAACCTAACCAATCCTACGCATAATCCTTTTCCCATATCACCTGAGTCTTTAAGTGTTTTTCTTCTTTTCCAGATACATCGTCTCTCTTTGCTTTCAGTGGAAACAGAAAAACTATTTATTCTCACTAGTGCTCCAGATCAAACTGATTTAAAAGTTGCCATCATTGTGTTCTCTCGTGCATCAACATAATCAAACCATGTGTTACTTAAAAAGCGTAGGCTCCTTATTCCTAAGAAATAAAGAGCATTTTTTTTTAGGTGGTGAGCTGTGCCTCTAACGAAGTCTTGAGGTTAAGCTACATGACAAGACGAACATGAATTCCTAGGATAACGATGCTTCAAGAGGCTAATGTGATGAAGGGGAGATACAGGACGGGGAAGTAATCCTGTCCTTGTCTTTGGCTCTAGTGCTTGCAATGCAGGAACTGTGAGGTCCAAGTTCTCATTTCCACTCTAAGAACGACTTGCAAAAAAACAGCAGCTGTAGTGGAAAAGGCAAGAAGAATAATGAAAGGATCAAAGCACTTGCTTCACCCTGTGAGATTCAAGATGATCAATTTATTTAACTCATCAAAGACATAGTTTAGAGGTGACTTGATCTCAGTTTATGGGTACTCATATGGGAAGCAGAAATTTAACAGAGGGCTCTCCAATCTAGAAAAAAAGCAAGCTAGAACCTGATAAATGTTATAAAATCATTCACGCATTCTGCCTCTAGTCCTAATTCTATAGCCATCTAGTCCTTCTTTGCATACTTTGTCTGGAAAACTAACCCGTAAAATCCAAGCAAAGAACAAAACAGAATAAAATGGGAAAGAGAATTCGGAAACATACACAAACAGAAATAACACCAGTGATCCGAGCTGTATGCAAATAGTATTTCCCAAGCACTGACTTCCTTTGCATCCCATGTTCCTCTTTTCCTTCTTTATATGTTCTTTATTCAGAATATTAACTCCTCTGTCAACAAACATTGTATTTATACTTGTCTTCATGCAACCACATTTCTATACTACATAAGAACTGAAGATGAATAGTGCCTGCACTCTGTACACCAGGAAGCTGGAGCTAACCCCTAGCCTGGAGAACACCAGTTTTCAAACTGGGGATGGAGGACTGACACTTTAGCAGCCCTTGAGAAGGCTATCAAGCGGACCAGACAACTAGCATTTCTGATCCATGCAGAACACAGTCTCCAATGCTTTCAGGAATTCTGGGGTACTGCCTAGCAGTACCCATGGTGCATGCACCTTTGCACAGGTAATTAACCAGAGAGGAGTTTGGGAAACTTTACTACAGGAATGCCATACTGCTACTGTCCAGAAGGAAGGTAGCAATAGATTTTTTGCTGCAGAGGAATTTGGTATATTATATTAAAAGGCGTGAGTAATGCTGGAAATTTGCATATGCAAGTCCATTAATTTTTGAAAGTAATTGCTGCTGTTTTTCTATTATAGTAATTAAGCACTAGGCTTTGATGGACAGTTTTAAAATGAAACATAAGGGAAATCCCAGAATAGATTTCAACCTAGATAAGGCAGATAAGGGTTGGGAAAGGGAAAAATCTCATTTCAAGAACACCTTATCCTGGCATGCGAAGTAAGAGTATGACTGTTTGGAGCTGCGTGCCTTCTTGGTCACATCCTCAGTATCATTATGCCCTATTCAGAGACCTGTAAGAAAGCAGGCAATATGCCAGCCTTTATCACAGGAGAATGCTGAATGCTTCAGTATTAAAAGCCACATGTTACGTAATATAGCTGCATGTTGTACATATTTAATCCATGAGCACCAACGATGTGCAAGCTCTTCTGAACAAGTATTTTTTCTTGGCGTTTTTTTTTCTTTGTTTTGTTATTTGTTTGGCTTTTTTAAAATACATTTAAAGCACTTTGTAAGAATAATAGTTCTGGGATACATATAAAGAAAAGTATTTGCCATACCAATGTGTGAAATCCCTGAGCTGACAAGTTGTGTTACAATACAGAACAGAAGTATGCTTCACTCTTGACTTACCTAAAGAGCTCTTCATGAGTGGCAGTCAGACTCAAAGCCCTTGGTAGAAGGCTAATTAAGAGCCTTATGAAAAGTTAGGAACAAATTACACAGAGGTACAACAAAGGAGGACAGAGAGACACAGAAGTCCAGCCCCCAACTGCATGATCCCTGTTGGGCACTAGTGTGTGGGGAGCCCAGCAGTCATTCCATACCCGCTCTGAGGCTGGGGCAAGCAGCCTGCCCGAGTAAGCGAGGCAAGGAGGATGGCAGTGTCCTCCTTCCCTGTCAGTACCGTCAGGCTGGGATAGCTCACACAACTCTTTGAACGAAAAAAGTAACAGCTCTGTATCCAGACACAGGGAGGAATGAGAAGAGTCCCCTCCCTAAAGGTCCCTCAGATTCAAGTCCATACCATGAGGTGCACCTTGGTGACACAGTCACAGCCCTGAGAAAATAATTAGATTAACATCCTCAAGGAGGAGGAGAGAGATCAACCGCCTTTTTCAGCGGTGACATTTATAGAAGATCTCTGGGTTGGGCCAGAGCTTTGATTCTCATAGCCCTTGCCCTGCCAGCCCCCCATGTGAACATTCACCCTGCAGCATGAAACTGGGGCCAGTCACTTTCTGATTGACATGCGTGTACATATTTGAGCTCACAAAAAATACAGCATGAGAGAAGGCAGGCATTCATATAATTACTGATGAGCAGAAGGAAAGTGGTAACCATTTAACCTATGGAAGCTGGGGAGGATTTAAGCCCATCTTCTACCTCTCTAATAAAGTAAACAAATCAAGCTAATGCTTCTTTGCCTCCCCATTGGTCTCTGCTCTTCTCTTCCCCACTACTGAGTAATGCCTAATGCATTAGATATTAATACAAGTATCAAATGGGGTCCTTGCCCCTCACAATCAGTGGTCTTCTTGCTCCCTGCTGCCGCAAACATGAGAAGTTGGCTAGCTCTCCTCTTCTAATTTATGGAAAGGAACTACAACGCTGACTAGCAATTACAAGCAAGATTAATGATTTGCCAAGAGACCCCTTTGTACTTTCAACTACCTATACAAAAGCTGCTCTTTGTTTACAGAAAACAAATAGTGTTTTGAGAGAAAATATGATGCAGTTACCAGTTTGTAAGTTTCCCCCAGAAAACTAATGGCTGAGTATTTTCAGTCAGCACCACGGTAAGCCTGGCTTTGCACACTGGCAGTTTGTATCAGGTATACCTCACCAGGCAGAAACTGCCTTCGCTTACTCAAATCCTAACACTGCAATGTTTGAGGGAGGGAAACCTCCATAAGAAAGCAGAAGCAGCCTTAGTGCTCATCAACATTTTACTCAACATATTGCTATTCCAGAAATAGTTATTGGAACAATTATTTGTAAAATCAAGCTAAGATTATCTGTTAATTATCTCCTATCAAAGAAAATATTTTTTTGAAAAATTTTGCAATTTTTATAGAAAATGGAGAGAACAGCATCACTGTTTGTTAGTGCAATGATGAAAGGTATAGTTTCTTTCCTAAAACTCCCCAGAAAGTACCAATATTCTACTCAACATAGAATACAGAAATATTCAAATTTCAAAATACAAACCCAATTTATATTCAGTAGAATTATACACAACAGGCTCAGTAATGCTTACTTTTCTCAAATACAACTCTAACCTCCCATATATATAGGTACATATAGAGAGAACAGATATTTTTACTTTACACGGTGTCTTGCAAATAACTGAGCTTCTAATCCCACTAAAATTGGTGAGAATTACTGGCAATTAATCATATCCTGGAATTATTCCATGACTTGGAAGAATAAGCACTAAGACAAAAGAAATACACCCGGTGACTAACACAAAAATATGAATGATTTGTTAATAAAATCAAATAGCTTAACAGGGGATCTTGCTTCCTGTCAACTTCTTTTTTTTATTATTTAATGAAATCTGTGATGGGAAATCATGTCAGGGAGTCACTGCAGGTATTCTCCTTGTGACTAATTACCATTTCCACAATAAATCTATGCATAATTTCAGCTTGCTGCTGATAGTTTCAGAGTATCAGCAATATGGTGTATATACCAAGCATCTGCATTTACTTTCCCATACAGACAGTCATGACATCTGAAGACAAACATGTCTGAGTCTTATGCCTTCAAACACTCCTACCATCTACCTGGGGAAAAAAAATCCAAGAATTGTTGCCGGTTTACTTTATGGTAGGTACTAGATGCCTTAGGTACGCATTATTTCCTTGCCTCCTTCTAAAAGCTATCTTTTTCTGTTACTCCAGATAGTACACCAAATACAATCTATTACATTTACTCTCACCCAAGTTGTGGAGGAACCACAGTCTGTCTAAACCCACAGGCAAGGCTGTGACCAGCTCTTGTTTCCATACAACGACCTAGATGTCGAAACTGCAACTGGGGCTAACGCAGCTTATTGGAAACCTCCTAATCCAGTGCACTGACTCAGGTCACTGCATATGACTCTGTCCTTTTCATTAGCAAGGGGGCTGTGTTTATGGAGCAATTTTGTAGGGATTTCCCCAGGAACTCGTTCTGTCCATGCTTCAAGTGAATTGAACATCAGACAGCTGCTGTTATAAGAGAGTTGAGCTGGAGACAGAGAAGCTTGCTGAGCAGTTCATATACTTCACTTTAAACATAGTTAAGCTCAACTTCTCCTGAACAATAATATGATCTATTACAATACTATAATTACACCATATTTTAAAACATTTTGCTGAAGTAGGGTTTGAGTTTCAATTTCTCACACAAACTGCTAAAAAGACGGAAGGCTTTTCTAGCTAAGCCCATTCAGACACGTGTTGTAAATGACTCATAATTCAGTTGCTCCCAACAATAAAGCATTTAAACAGAATATGATACTGAGGACAACACATGTCAAATAATGCAAACGGAGAGCAAAAGACTAGAAATTAAAATTTAACTATAGCATTGCAAAAGCTAAGAAAATAGTGACAAAGTATATAAATATCAAAGAAGATTTTATAGTCAATCATGGCGCTGTTTCCAAAATGCAGTCTTTTCTTCTTTTTTCCCCTTCTTCTCTTCAATGTTTAACCTCCATTTCAAGCAGAGCAGCATGCAGAGAGGGCACGATTGCCGAAATGAATATTTACACAGCATTAACTGTTATTATCAAAGATGAAATAATTAGCCTTAAAACCTGACATTTCAGAAGTGACAGTACAAATACTGCTGGTTAAAAGCGTTTGGCTAAGATAAAACAATTTATGATTATTTTTAGGAGCCCTAGAGTGGAATTTACAGAAACAACAGGAAATTTGTAACTGGTTCTAGAGTAAGACTTTTGGAAAACTCCACTTATATGAAATAACTATAATAAATGAAGACAAGCAGTCTATTTACATAAACACTTTCTTTCCTCATCAAATAAAATCCCTTGACTGACCATCAGTCTTCCTTACAGAAATGTAAATGTTCAAAACTACTTCCTACCTCAGTAATAGCTATAGGTTACCTGGCTCTGGATAGTAAACACACTGGGTTATCTTTTAAATATGGGACATAACACTCAGGCACTAAAGAAAGCTATTATGGCAGCATTGCTACAGCAGACAGTTTGCAAGTTGATTAGCAGAACAGAGCATATTCCCAACTATTCCCATTTCTGTTTTCCGCAAAACAAAGAGTATTTATGAAACAATATCATAACACATGCCACGTATATCTATAATCAAAGGTTCGTCTTAATTTCTGTTTCACAGGACAGTGCATCCTTTATATCTTAGCATCATCAGAAAGATTAATGTTTCTTCTGTAATTGCTCTTTTCCATGCTACAGTCCTAAGGTGCTGCCACACACTGGAAATGGGAATTCAAAGAGGAAAGAGGAAATGCTACAGAGGTGCAGGAATAATGGAATGAATTTCACCTGTTGGCAAGCAAGAATCATTTATTTTCTGAACGAGGAAAGGCCAAATTTTCAAAAAGGAATCATCTTAGGCTCTACATCTGGGCTATTACCAGCTTCCACTTAATGTGAAACAATTTATACACAAAGTTCAGTACTTTTCCGTGAAAAAAACCAACCTACTGCAGAGTTCAATTACCTCTATGCATAACCATCTCTCACCACTCTTTTATGCTGGCAAAGTTTTTGTGGATTTCGTACACAAAGAGGAACCTTACTGGGAATGCTGTGAATTTACATAGCTTTTTATCTGTCACCTAAGGACCTGACTATTCTCTGCATGAAGCACTCTGTACCATTTATGCATTTGAAAGTTCTTCTGCATATAGTAAACGAAAAAGAAAAACTATTTATTTCTTTTTTATATCAGTTCTTTGTTTCAGAAGTTTCCTTTTCTTAAGTTTCTCTTCCACACTCTCAATCCTTTCTTATGCTTCTTTTATTTTCACTTATATCTTTTATCGACTTTCCAGTAAACAAGTTCAGGAAACCTCTAGATAAGATGGTGACAGATCCAGGAGAAATAAAAAATGCATAGCACCAAAGGCAAAGAAAATTAATAATAATATATGAAACAACATGAAAATTGCAGAGCAGGCAAACGCTCTCTCTTTTCAAAGTTTCCCACAATCAGCTCCAACATAGTTCCCATAAGTAACACTATCTCAAAAACTGCAAAGGTAAGGCAAAAGTCTTATCATGTAATTTGACAAAATCTTGTAATGCCGCATGTGCATTAAATGTCCAGTCTGACACCAAATAAGTATGTGGGAGGCTTTCCATTCACTTCAAAGGTTGCTGGACTAAACCCTGAGCCTGTGGGTTCACTAATGAGCAACCTGACTTGTGCCCATGAGCCGGGCAGAGGATAGCAACAAGAAAATGCAATCTCTACAGCTCATAATTGTTTAGATGCTGGAAAATAGAAAACCACAGAAATAACGAACTGGTCGAGACACAGTCCACAACACATTTACTTTTCATGTATTCCGCTAATGAAAAATTGTGACACATTATTGGAAGAATAAAAGATTTACAACTGGAAGGAAAAAAAAAGCAACCTGCTTAAATTTGCTATCTACAGTGGATTGACAGCTCATTCACAACCTTAGCAGGAAAAGGCAGTCGTTCACACCAGCTCGGAGACAGTGCAGAGGGAGGCATATTTAGGGTCACACTGCAGCTCAGGAGAAACCCTGCCACAGTCCTGGAGAGTTCTCCACAAGCTTAATTTAACTCACTAAGCAAATTAGATATAGACATAACAGGAATTATTTTCCCAAAAGGAACTTTAACCCTCGTACATCCACTAGTAGTATCAATCTAAAGCTTCTTAAAAGCATCAGGTCTTGAAAAGATCAAGTTGAATTACAAACTCAGGATTGGTACTTTGATTTACTCTGTGCTAAAATACAGCTAGCACACAACATTGGCTTTTTACTGCTTTATAGAGTATACAATTACATGAAATACACATCAAACTCATCTAAATAGCTGGCCATTTAACTGTCTGTTTGGAGCAGTTGCACACTCTGTCATCCCGTGTGATCTAAAGCACAGAGTCAAGTCTGGCTGCTGTTTATAATTTAAGACAGGTAGCTCTGAACAACAGGGCTTTTCCCCCTCCTCCCTCCAAAGGAAGAGAAAGCTCTTAAAAGGTCAGGCACCAATGCAGCTTACTGAATAAAGCTCAAGTTTGAAGAATGTGCCTTCTAAAGTGATTTTACTACCTGGGATGTAATGAGTTTTACAGGCTCTCTTTGTTAAATTGCCCTGACAATTTCCATTTCCACTTGCTTCAATCATATTAACAGAAGCTAAAGTTCACAAGTAGTAAAATATTTCAGTGTACCGAGTTGGGTCTCTAAAAAATAGATCACACATTTGACAAACATATAGGACATATTGTTTGGCATTCCATTTCATGTTTGCCTCGGCATGTCTCGTTTATGGCAGGACAAGAGGTCCTTACCACAGTATCTCAGTACTCATGGAAATAAACCATGGCTACACAAAGGACTTGACAAATCCCATTAGGTATGTTAGAAGGACAAGATTGTCCCAGTGAATTGGTGAGGGAAAGAAAAGGGAAATACTGGAGATGCTCCACTGAGAGGAAACATACTTAATGTCATAAGACTCCAACATACAAAATCTGGGTAAATAGGTAAGAATTGAATCAGGAAACCCCTCACTGAAATGAGAAAAGGGAATGAAAAGGTGAAAACATGCAATAATTCTGCTTCTCATTAGAAGAGCAGGCACACACACACAATTCTGGTACTACCGCATTATGTATTTGTCTTTGCCTTTTTAAACTGTATAGTCATTAGAGGACAGGACAAACCTTCCTCCGTCTTTGGTAAGTGTCCAGCACTCCTTGGAAGGTACTGCAATCTAAATAACAATGAACAACAAATAATAGCTTCCTCTTTTTCAATGCTGAAATAGTTTGGAAAGTTTTGTATAGTTTTAAGAATATAGGAAAGAAAACTTCAGTACATGACTATGTGATACAAAGGAGGATTTTAAAATGATCTTGCACTAATTCAAAGCAAAAGCTTATAATGTGCAGAACAAGAGACTCACCCGTGCCTTCATATTTTTATTTACAGATTTTGTTTCCCAAGTGTTTTTCTACATTATCTTCTTAGCGTGCTACAGCACTGACTACCCATCAGCAGCACTATACTGTGATTTAAATTGATTTACTGTGACTTCAATTTTGAAGTCAACATGGTGCATGCAAGAGAAGAGCTAGGCCAAGAAGCATTTTTTTCTAAGATGACCCATACTAAGTGACACATGTAGAAAACAGTGTCCAGACACATGTGAAACATCCAACAGCAATCTACAAACTCACTGAGTGAGGGAGTCTGACACAGATCTTCAGGAAGTCAGTTAATGGGCCACTGAAGCTCTTTGGAGTCAAAAAGATAAAAGGAAAATCAATGCTCTCAAAACAATTCTAAAACAAAAAATTTGGAAGAACCCATTATTATCCGATCATTCTCATAAACATTAATAATGCTGAAGCGCATTCAGACACAGTCAATACTTAACATAAAAAAAGAAGCAGTACTTAAATAAATGCTGTACTCATCACTCATTGCTGGTCCTGAGGCCCAGAACACAGTAACTAGCTTGACAACATAGTAACAAGCTCTGATGTAAAAGATCGTCATTATATCTCCTTATCTGGCGGTAGTCACTGAAGGTGGCAGACAGTATGTGAAGGGAAGATGAGTGCATAATGGGAATACTGTTTCCCAAATCCCAGGAAGAATAAAAACCTGTAGCATTTGAGGTAAATCAAAGCCGTATGAAAAGAAAAGCTCAGCTCATTTAGATGCAAACATATCCAGACACCACTATGCACCACCTCTAAACAGTATCACACATCCAGCATTACTTCCATTGTACCGACAAATGCCTTTCTTCTCTATAATAATGCTCTCTGATGTACATGCTGGGGAAGAGTTAAGGCATATTTATATTCAATCAACAAAACTTCATCAGCACAGCAAGATGAACCAAGATCATATCCATAGCAGGCATCTGACCTTTTCACCCTTCTCCCTCTGACTGCACGTGCGTGAGGCTGGCAGGCAGAATACACATACACACGGACAGAAATGGTATAGAATGTCTGAAATCAACTTCTGGCCAAGGCATCCCAATATTTTCTCCTGTGGTATTTTATCCACTGCAAGCACTGCATTTTAATTTGTACCATCTACAGAGCCACACACAGAGTTAGTGCTCAAGTAATAAAGGAGAATAGAAATCACAGCTGTTAACCTAAATCACTTATTTATTAAATTACTTATTTACTAATTCACAATATTTGGCCAGGATGTGGCTTCCTCAGGGCAGCCCACTAAAATTAAACCTGTGCATACTGCAGGACTTTGGCCCAAGAACAGGTTATTGCACATCGGCCAGTTTACAGTAACCATCTACATGCATATTTTTCTCTGAAAATAGATGCAGCAACTGGAAATAGCTTATCCTTCAGAGAAGGACAAATAAATCACCTATTTAGTTCTTTAATTTGTTGATGGTGTTAGAACCTTTACACCCTTCCACAGTTGCTACCCTGAGCTGTCTTTCACTATGTAGAAATAAAATCTTTCCACTTAAAGCAAGCAGTAGAAGTTAATAATGCTCTTGGTGCTACCGTTTCAGCTTGAATAACCCAGGACTCCGCACACAGCAGTGGTCTGACAGAGCGCTGGGTGACCAGCTTTGGTTAACAAGGCTTCCTTTTTAAACCCTGCAGTCTGTAAGAAGCTACCAGCTTCTAATTTGCAACAAGCTGTTTTTGGAAACTCTAAACTGGCTTAAAACAGCTGAAATATTTGCCTTAACATACACTGCCCATACAAATCAGACACAATCCTCTTTCAAAAGTGGTCCTTGAAGAAATTGATGGAACCCTGCCTTAAGGTTCAGGTCCCAACATGCCTGAGTTGCATCTCCTTTCAAGTCTTCAGCTTTGTGAGAGAGGAGACGGTTCGTGGCTTCAGCAGGCCAAAGCACACATCACTGACCGTGACTGATAATTTGAGAGCTGCCCAGAAGACCAGACTCTTAGATTTTGATTCCAGCTTGACGGGCCAAGCTGACCTCTGGGCAGGATTCTGTTACCTCAGCTTTGCCTTTGGGCTTCAAACTATCCATAGGAGGTATGCAGGGCCCCCACAGACAGACACAAACATTTTGTGGAATGATTTAATAAAGATATTTTCCTCTAGCTAGGACTTAAGTTTTAAAGACAAATCTGACCCCTCACATTCTTAAATTCTTCCAAAATAAAATCTTACGCCATGTCATTAAGGGTGAAAAATAAAAATAAGGTCTATACAAAACAATGTCAATTGTTTGTTTTTAATGGGGAAAAAAAAAGTTCGTCTGTTTGGTTTTTTAATCAAAATGTTAAGTAGTGGTGGTTACACTACTGATTATCAAACAGAGCGATATAAAAGATTTGAGGCTTTTTTTGCCAAATACATACTACCTTGGATTATTTTGCTTTAAAACAAAAATTAAGAATGAGTGCTAATGGAATTAAAATGAAATGGTCAACAGAGATAATTTGTTGATCAAAAAACCCCAATATATTCCACTTCTATTGCAAACAAAGACAGTAAGCACAGATAAGGCAGCAAAGTATTTTACGTAGGTGAAATATCAGTTCCATAGCAGCAAGATGCCAAAATCTTGAAACAATCCAGCACATCTTTCTAACAGAAGACTTTGTATTGCAATAATGCTCGCTGAACGCATCTGTTAACTTTGGGTCCAAAATCTAAGTCTGTATTCTAAACCAACAAACTTCCAAACACAAATCACTCTGATATTGCAGCTCTGAGCAATTTTATTAGTAAACATGACTAGAAGTGGTAGGACCAAGAAGGTTGAGGGTCACCTATATCATCTAAACTTCCAGACTTGAGCTCCTACTCACAAAAATTGAGTTCTGTCTTAAAACAATATAACTCGGTTCCCTGAAAAATATTTGTACTCATATCTGTCATCTGCATATTTATGTTGGGACAGCAAAATGTCATAGTTGTCTATATCAAATATTAGACACAAATATCTCTCAAGAGGGCATCTATAAAGAGTGCCAATTAGAACAGAGTAGTTCCTACTCTTAGCAAATATATTTTGCAGGTCTCAAATATTATATTGAGAAAAACAGTATGTGAACATGAATTCTAACAACAAACAAACAAAAATACCCCCAAAACCAAACAACCAAAACCATGAAAGAAGTAGTAAAATATCCACTTGCTTCTTACAGATCTGTGGCTCAAGCCTGTATTTTTCACCATTCTACCTTCACATTAAAACTTTTAAGCAGACAATAAAAAGTTGTTGGTGTTGGGTATTTTCTTTTAGTAAATACTGTGTCAACCCTATGGAACCTAATCCCCATTTCTTAAAACGTGAGATTTTATCGTGATTGAAGTAAACATCCCTTAGAGCAAAAATATCAAGATTTAATATGTTAGAAACTCCTCTACCCTCTGTTGGTATTTTCATTTCTGCTTTTCTCTGTGAAATGTACCATTTTAGAAAGCACCTAAAGTTTAGAAACACAGATGTTTAACTTACTTTCTATATCTCCTATTTAGCTTACTATATTTTTGGAATTATACACAGCTGAAAAACAAGCTCCAGGACACCAGGCAAGACTTTTCTAGCACAACTCAAGATATTGAGCCATCAAATTTAACCGTGTTAAACAACAGCCAACCAGCTGATATAATCACTGAAGACAACCTGAAGAACAGAACTTTAGCTGTGAACATTTCCAAACACTTTGAAGGGTCATTTTAAAACTTGTACTTACAAAATTTAACATCTACATTTGAGTCAAAACCTGGTAAGGCATTTTGAGATTTACTCTTAAAGATAACTTTAAGAGAGCAAATGAAATTTAATAGTTTAACAAGCAAAATAATGCCATTTATACACATGCTAAAAATAAGAGTTTCTGCTGCAAACTCCAGGGTGCTCATCAGTTGACTAAGAGATAGTAAAATATATATATATTAGGCAAGATACTGCCCAACTGAGAGATGGTACCACAGCACTGCAAAGACCCTCTCTGAAAAAACAGTTTACAGCTCTGCTCACCTGCGTTCAGGGAAGATAAATTCTAAGTGGAAAAGGTACAGAAAAGGTCTATTGATCAGTGGAATATCAAGAGAAGAATTGGTCTCTCCTAGAAACACCACTTCACTTTATGCACCTTGTGCAACATCCAGATACAAGCCAGCTTGGGTCCAAAATTCACATAGCTGCACCAGGGTAGTGATAAGTGTGCAGGTATATTTCAAAAAGAACGTGGTGTATTTACAATAGTAAAAGAAAGGATACAAATGAGGTATCTTTCTATTTTACAAATGTTTCATGTGGATTGACAGAGATGGAAAAGACTAAAATTAAAGGACTGCACTCACATGGGAACAAAGAGGGATGTTACAGAAGGAAAATAGAATCATAGAATGGTTAGAGTTGGAAGAGACCTTACAGATCATCAAGTTTCAACCCCCTTGTCATTTGTGAAGGCAAAGAATATTCTTGAAATTCTTCATAGTGATAACCGACAGACTAATACAGAATGGGGTACCAAAGAAATACCAGCAAACAGGCATTATGCGGTATTTACAGGTATCACTCAATGCCTCATCCGATTTCTGAACTGTTAAGACCAGGTGACGTTAAGAGGGCTGTGTTTTAGTATAGGTATTCATCACAGTATAAAGTGTTTCAGGTCTCAGCTACTACAAATTCAAAAGATCTCTGACCAAAGAAATGGAGAAACCTTTTAGTAAAATACTGTAGCTTTTAGGCTAAGACATTAGATGATGCTCCCAGGAGAAAAGGGCCTAAGTTGCTACTCTGTCAGACCATGTCCTTTAGATAAGTCTGGACCCGCACATCTTGCAACCAAAGAAAGCCAGTACAGTAGTCACTTATAGAAGTACAGAGAGGTACCCTGGTAACTAATCTAATTGCTAACTGACATACAATGTCCAGCCTCTTTAATGTACTCCCAATAAGCCAATCTGGAAATTACTTACACATTCAAGAGAGGTGAATAGCATGTCATACCGCAATCATGCAAAATGAAATTATTTATTTGAACTTCAAGCAAAGCAGAGCCTGCATCCAACACTCCTTTTTAACATAGAAAGCCTGAGTTCAAGAGGAACTAAAAGATTGATCTTACAAAAGAGAGCCATTATGTATTTCAGCTAATGAAATTTTTATTCTGAAAGGGAAACATTTCCATTACTATAGACCAAACAGACCCAGGAGGGAGGGCAAGGCAGTGAGACCCCTTCAACCTCATTAGAGCCTGATTTCTACCTGGTATAGAGCAGTTCGAGCTCCTTCACCAAACCCACCATTATACTACTTGAAATGTGCTGTACAATAAGCAGGAGGTCTGATGTGAATTAGGTGGCGTTATTTGCAATAGGTGACCTTTCACCAATGAACAGTTTTTAAGCAAGGGAAAAGAGTTTCTTGGAACCTGAGACACTGCAAAGACCCTCCCTGCACTGATTCTACACACTGCTTTATGCTGCATCACTATAATAAAGCAATATAACCTTATAAATTATAGTCCTGGTTTTCCATAACAAGCTATAGTTGTAGTAGGTGTCGAGGAAAATGTTTAGACAAATGGTGGGATCATAACCTTCTATGCAAAGTGGACAAATTATGTTATAGAAATATCTGGGAAACCTCGAGGCTGTGTAGTGCTACTTCAAGACATGGGTGTGGTTAAAGCAGACAGTAAATCACTAAATTTCAGACTTTACAATTTTGTTGCTTTGGTTTTTACCCATTTTTGCTGACAGATGGAAAAAATACTGGCTGAACGTGACCAAGATTTAATTTACCTCCAATTTACTTCTTATTTCTACAGTACATTCCTAAAAAACGCACAGCATTTTATTCCCAGTGCTCAGAAGAATTATTAGTAAATAGTCCTGCTCCAACAGTAGGTACTATAAAAATACCACTGTAATACTTTTTGCTACTCACAAGAATTACATTATAAAATTTTCTCAAGAATATTTCTAAACTATCACCTATAAATGTGTGCATACATTTATAAAAATGTAGCTCCTGAATAGTCATCAACCATGCATCCACATACTAAAAAAACATGTCCATATACAGGGAGACAGAACCGCAATACTGCACTGAAACAGCATCACGTATTAACTGAGTGAGTGAATGAAGCGATGAAGATATCTTTGAAGATGCAGAAGTCTTTCTTCAAGGCGTCTTCTCTTTCTTTACCTGTCAGCTGCATTTAAGAACCAAGAATGATTTAACTGCATGAAGTTAAACAATTATGTCTGAGGCACAGATTTCAGTGACAACTATTGGGAAGGTATGTCCACTTGTTCTGAAGAATTTGAAGTCAAACTTTCCAGCACCAAGCCTTAACTATCCCAACTCCAGAGTTTTCTGGCTTTAAAAATGAAACATCTCATGCTCCCTTTCTTCACTATTTCTTTTCCTTTTTGAATCTTGATTAAAACATCAAGATTGCAGATGCGTGAGTTGTTTATTGAACACATCCTGCATTGTTACTTACTGGCACCAGATAAGCAAAGTTATATCCATTCTAGCAGGGAGAAAATATACCCCCTATCAAATATTATGAAAATCCATTCTAATTTTGTATTCACCCAAGGAGGTCCAAATTTTCCAATGACCAATATGCATTTACAGCTGCTACATTAAAATGTTCACTGCTCTCCATGGTTTTCGAGACTGCAAAGTCACGAGGCGCAGTACAGGAAATAACTGTTCTACTTCTATTTCTGCAGTGTAAAAAGGGTGTCTTTGGTAGATGTAAGCCTCTCAGAGGTCCCCAGGATACACCACTGTTTAGATTTCTTGGGAATCAAACAACAACTCCTTCTGCCTAAACAGCTAGAGAGACAGGCAATTCTCATGTGTGTCCACCATTTTGGTCTGTGGCTCATAAAAATGCCATTTTCCTCTGTTAGCGTTAGGGAAAGCAGAACAACATTAACATATGCCCTCCTAAATAAGGATCGATGTACAGGGCATGTGATGTGCTGCAGTCCTTCCCTCCTTTTAGATACGAAGGCACACATGGCACCATTGCTGGTAATACCATGCCCAAGCAGTGAGTGCAAGATAAAAGGCATAGGGGTCCTTACAGAACCTGGTGAAGGTAAAGCCCTCAAGCCTGCTGACAGAATTGGCCAGACACCAATCCACTGGTGACATTAGTTTCAGGCATTGTTCAGTCGTATGACAGACACTAATCTGATCCAAGATTTAAGGAAAGCCGAGATCAAACAATCCCAGACTTTAAGGCAGGTATTTGTAATGCCTTTTTTACCTGCTGATAGGGACTTTTGGGGGGTATATTTCCTTTCCGCACAACATTGAAAATACGTCCTCATATTCAGGCTTGTACTTTTTTCACTTGCTGGTTTAAAGGAATAGTTATTTTCCTCTTTTAACACTTCAATTATTTTGGGGGACATTTTTTCTAAAGCTGACAGTTCATGTTTTAAAAAATTGATCTTCCTAGGTTTAATCAGATATGTGCATTTATCCTTGTACAAAATGAGGTACACCTTACAAATATGCCTTATCAGCTAAATGTACCCTTGCTCTGGCTGTCCATTTTCCCTTTTCCCGGTCTGCAGCACTACACAGCATTAGCAATACTCACGTCCTGCATATTGATATAAAATGACCATCTAAGCTTCCTGTCAGCTGTGCTCTCATATTACAAAAACACTTGACCATGCTTCATGTTCATTACTTCACAAGTGGTCCTTGCTTCTAAGAACTGCATCCTTATTTACACAGGCACATCCTGGAACATCTTTCTTAAAAGTGGAAAAAGAGCAGGGATTAAGGGAAGCTATGATTGCACTTTATAAAATAGTAAGTGGCATGGAAAAGATTCATGGGGGAACAAGAGCCTTCTGTCTCTTCCAATACAAGAATTAGCAGGAAATCAACGAAATCAACATTGCAAGTTTAAAACAAGAAAATGAGATGGTTCTTTGAAGAACACATAGTTAAACTGAAGAATTTTTTAGGGCAGGACACTGGATGCTGTGTTGCCAACATTTTAAATGTAAAAAAAAGGAGGATAAATTGTTTATTTGAGGGTGAGGAGGCAGTTCTAAAGAAGGCTGTTCAATACAATCTAGAAAACCCCACACTGCAAATTGCTGGAGCCTGGGAGACTACTCTGGGGACGTATCTTTAGACACTTGCCTGGCTTTTGTACTCCTCTGCTGGCATGTACTATACTGCGCTGTTGCAAAGAGAATATGATGCCAGAGGAACCCGGCTTCCAGCCCAGTGTGGACAGTTTTACATTCTTATGTCACTTACTTTGATGACATCAGTCAGACTACCTAGAATTCAACACTTCCTATCCCATAACCTCTCTTTTTTGAGCACGAATTCCTAAAGGGAAGGTCTGAGAACTGAAAAATTCACTGAGCTGCCATCATGACTCAGTTTGTTGCTCTCATGGGAGAGCCTAATCTGATAATTTTATACAATGGAAAAATAGAGAAGTTTTTTCCAGTGACAAAAAATATCATTCATTAGCGAACAAAACTGCATCGAAACCTAAATTTATTTAGATTACAGTCAAATCACTCAGACATGTTGGTTGAATGGGAGACGTTAATTAATAGGAAAATAACAAGCAGAGTATTCACTAATACAGTAACATTTTGATGTTCAGAGGGTGATGCATATGCGCACAGGGAATATCTATGCATACTACTAGTAGATTTGTGTTTAATGGCAGAATATGCACCTGTGTATTTCCAGGCTGATGAGTTGTTACACAGGCACTCACATCACCTCCGAAGAAACGCTACCAAAATTTGCACACCTGCTTTCAAAAGCAAACAAAATAATCTGAAAGTGGTCTGCTTTTCACACAAATCACATTCCGTTATTGAATCTGTGTCTCAGTCTAGACTAAGTGGTACCCCAGAAAGCATGCACATATCCTCCCACTGGTAGTCGTGTGAATCATCTCCTCCTCCCGAGGAAGCATGCTAGATACAATGATTTTTTGTTTCTCACCTTACAACAGCATCATCCTCATGCTGAGCTACAAAAGAACATGATTAAATGGTATGTCACGAAAGAAAGGCTACGTCCATTTTCTACCACAGTAATATTTTCTAAAACCACAGTTTTTTGATCATTTCAGAGAGCGCTGGGTTTTTCCTGGTGAGTATAGATGTGCTTACTGAATTTAGAACATAGTTTCTCTTAGTCTGAGCTGCAGATTCCCAAGCTGCATACCTGTGGTCGGATAACTCCTCCATAGGGCGCTTGGAGTTTCCTGAGTATGGAGGGAAAAAGGAATTAATCTGACTCCAGTGTTTAACTCATTTGCAGGACTCAGATTTCCTGTTCTGCAAACATAAAGAGTTTGCAAAGAGTGTGTAAGAGCTTCCAAGATGTATAGCTATGTGAGTGCTAAAGATAGGGAGCCCCGTTCTTCTCTCTGGCTGAAACTGCCAAAGCTCTGTGGATTTCAGCTGTATTATTACCATTTCAAATGCGTTCCAAGTCAGAGGAAAGTCGAGAACAATGTGTATTTATGAAAAAAGGCCAATTCTTGTTTGGCTGAAGTTCATAACCCGAAAAGAACCCAGTAATTCCACCATTCTCCAGCCTAAAAGTTGGCTACGTCTTTCACTTATCAGCATCTGTTCTGTGGTGCAGGGCATTAGTAGCGTGGAGGTGGATATATTTACTGATTATTTACATTGCAATTTTCAAAGGCAGAGGAATGTTTTAATCTTAGATGAAGTTACAGTATGAAAAAAATCAAGTTAATCTAGAAACTAAAGCAGTGCTTGAAAAGGGAAGTAAAATACCATGACAAGGTCTATTTGAAGTGATAGCTAGAGAATAAACACGATTGTATGTGCCGTAAAATTTTCTAAGCTAACTTAGTGGTTAAGAAAGGTGCTGAGCTAAGATTTTTGGGAACAAAGGAACATAGCAGTGACCTAATTCCTCTCCATTAATCAACAGTGAAGTCCCATTCACTTCTAGAGAGTAGAATTATGCTAAGTTAAGCACTTCTGAAAACCACCAAAGGAATTTTTGTATATAAATTTGGCAGGTGTGGTACGGCACTGTCAATGCATACTGTTTCATACAAACCTATGTATTTTTAGGAGCAATATATGTAAGTGTGAAAGTACAGTGGATTTTAATATGCCCAGGATTACTTGATGCTCTACTTTCAAGAACAGTTCCAGTTAATATGTTCTATGTTGGCTTGTGAACATGCATCTAAACATGGGAACAGGATCCCAAGTTTATTTCATATTTGCTGCCATATAGTTCTCAGGCACAACATTTTCCAGGCCAAATGAGGCTTCCATTAAGGTCATGGATCTTTGCTCTCACTCCAGTCCATGACATTAGCTGTTTCTTACAAAGCTGCTCACTGCTTTAGTCTTGATTTTCTAGGAAAATCATAAAACACAATCATTTGCTACTGCAGATTTTCTGAAATTTAGAATTAGCACTTTGCTATAGTACATCTGTGATTTGAATCCTTAATTTAGAGACTGTTTCATCTGGAAAAAAACCTTCCAGATGGAAATGCAAATCTTACTATGAAAATCTGTGATAAGATCCTATAGAAACAAATAATTTAGCATCTCTTCATTGACTTTGCTTCATCGATCACTACCCTTTAAGGAACTAAAAAATATCCTGCATTTACAAAACCTGCATGTAAGGGCCAGTGCCAGCTGGGAAACTACAATTTCCCATTAGAAGAGTGAAAGACAGTTCATGCAAAACAGCAGGGGTAAATACGTGAGAGAGGATGAGGAGGGCATGGCTTTGACAAGTGGCACTATATGAAAGCATTGGTCTTGTGGTTATTTCTTCTGCAGAACTCCTTTGGTATGGTTGACTTGGTAAAAAAAAGCTAATGGGACAGACACTGGCACCTGTAATTTACATATCTAAACCAAACTGCCTTTCACTTCTTCCAAGCTGTAAACTTTGGTTGTTATTTAACCCAGGATTATTGCTGATTTGTTACTGGTCAGTCAGGATGCACTGTGCATAAACACAAGAAAAGACAGTTAACATTTTAGGAAGAGAAAAGGAGTCTTCACTGCAGAATGCTCCACACACATACACTTGGTTGTGCCAAACGTCTCCGACAAGTGGTGAAGCAGCAGCCCACGCCTGGCTCCACAACTCATTCAGAAATGACGTGGAAGGTGGCCAGCATCAGCAGAGGACAGCTCTCGGCTTCCTCTCTGTTACTGAGCTTGCCAGGGCTCCCAGAGTCACCGACTCCTGCTCTTGCAGCAAATGAACGAAGTAATTTTGAAGAGCCAATACAAACATTTGGTTTCATAGAACAGTTTGCTTGTGGTGGGTGGTGGGAGATCAGATAATTACAGATTGGGATTGAAGTGAAGCCTGATAATTTCGATACTGAACTCCAAAAATCCTAGCATTCTGCTCTGGTATTAGAAGCAAAGTTAGGTCAGTCAATAAGGTTGTTATCAGCAAATATTGTCTAAGAATGCCAGAAAGAAAAAAAAAGTATCCTGAAGTTTGGTTAGCTAAAATTTTCAGAGATTTCTATCATGAATTAAGAATTTGCTTGTGAGATTCAGTGTATCAGATGTTCCCTGTATAGGCCATATATTGTATTTTGTAAGGATAGCATTTTTATTAATTATTTTCATGAAATTCTAAACCGCAAAATACAGAGTCATGGAATTGTCAGAGTTGGAAGTGACCTCTAGAGATCACCTAGTCCAACTCCCCTGGCTAAAGCAGGATGGCCCAGACCACATTACTCAGGACTGCAACCACGCAGATCTTAAAGATCTTCAGAGAAGGGGATTTTGCACCCTCCCTGGGCAGCCTGTTCCAGTGCTCTGTCACCCTCATACCCTCAACATAGAATTTAAAAAAAATATCAAAATTAAAGGCTCACACTGGCAAGTCTTTCCCTTTTCTGCAGTTTCCATTTTAAGGAACAGCCTTTTAGAGTATTGATATATGACAGAGAAAAAGGGGAAGTAATTTAAAAAGAAGAGAAAATTAAGCTGAAAAATGAGCAGACCGAATGGACTAATTTGGTCAGTTGACTCATAACAGAGCAATTCCTGAAATCTATGCAAAAGCCTGGAAAATAACGAAGATTCTTCTGTGGGATTTTCTTTTCCTTGGTCCTTGGAGAAAAACTATTTAACTATAAACCAACCAGCTCTCTGTTCCTCTTCAGAACCTCTTATGTTTGGCTCTGTTCTGTGGGAAACAGCTCCCTTTTATGTTTCACCTAAATGATGATTACTCCCTGCATTTAAGATTCTGCATGATGGAGAGATGAGAAAAATATCACACAAGAAACAAAATCAAATTCTGTAATTCCCTTGTAGAGTAAAACACATCAGAATCTATCAGCACAGCCCTTTTTCAAAACCAGCTTCTTCAGTGTACCCTCTGGATGGCAATTATTGCAGCGGAGCAGTCAAGAAACGTTCCTCAGATTTAGACAACTGCCAACATTGATTAAATATTTCTTCAGTGTCCACATTTCTTGCACAGGTGCTTAGGATGTCTAAATGCATTATACATACAAAAGGAAAGCCCAGAGAAGACAGGCATCATCAAATACATTTCCTAATCCTTAAAAATGCACTTGGAATAACAGCAGGATTGAAAAACCCTCCTTGGTGAAGGTGTTTGTTTCAACATTCTTGATAGGCTAACAGAAATTAAAGAAGCTAATATACACTCTCTGCAACAACCTACCTTTGCCTGAATTTCCACTTGATACAATCTTACTGCAGACTAGAACTGGACATAAAAGATGGTAGAGAGGACCCAGAAATGTCCACGAAGGTATAAACTGATTCTATAATTGTAAAGTCCACCAACTTCAGGGTTGACTCAAACTCAGAGCCTCCAATTTAGTTATACAACTAACTTGTATTGATTCTATAGGTGATTTAGACTCCTTAGTATCATTAGAAGTTTACACACAACACAGACTAAGAAGATCATCATGAATTTGTAACTGAGGGTAAAGGACTACTGCAAATTCCAAGAATAGGTGTGCCTACAGATTTCATTACAGCACTGATACATTTCCCATGTGCACTATCTTCCCTGTCTACTTGTGTGAGCCAGCTCCCATATTACTAATATTCTCCTTATTAATTTTCCATGTTCCATCTATAACATTTCTCTGAAAAACACATGAAAGGAACAGATGGGAAAACTGAAACCAATTTATAAAACTCACATAAGCATTCTTTTCTGTGTTGAGCTTGTGTAGTCCCTATCACAAAGGGATAACCAAATAAGTAATTCCTGTGAGATTATTTAGTGGCATATCAGTTTTGCCATTTTTAGTAGGAAAATAAAAACATAAAAATACCCAAACTCTATAAGGCTGGACAAGGAGGCATTACATACGTAGAAATGAAGCCAAATGTCTGGGTTATTGGAAGCACAAAGTAAAATAAGCTAGGCCAGCTGAGAAACCATCACTCAGCATATCCACTGCAATTTTTTCTCAATAAATGAAACTATTAATAAGGACTTTGGAAAATAATGGACAACTTAGATGAACTTCACTGGACATCAGAAAGTGGCAGTAGTCAAAATTTCTGCTTCACGTACCTCTGTGAGGGAAATGCTAAAGAGATAAGTTGAGACTGCACCAGTGTACAAGAGCCTGGGTCTCTTGTGGCCAAGAAGACCTTCACTCCACCAAGTGGGTGGCCATCCAAGGGCCCATGAGACATCACCTTCCAGTCGCAATCATAACCTCTGCAGCCATAATAATGCTGCTCCTCTCCTGACTAATTTGCATCAGTCCGAACAGCATCCAAGAGAACAAAAAGAGAGATTCAAACACGTTTTATGGTGCTTTTCCCTTCATAGGGTTACAGAGTGTATTAGCCTCAACAGAAGAAGTTTTCCAACAGTGACGGGACTTGGAGCATCAAACCACCAGAGTCTAACCTTCTTCCAGAGGCAGCACTCTGAAACAAAACCAGCCAAAAGGGTGTCCAAATGCTATAAAAATGAGGGAGGTGGCTGTATTTAAGCATTAACAAAATTAGTATATTTTATTCAACTATCCACAAGATATTTCTGTCAGCCAACGGGTGGGGGTTCAGTTCTGCTTTTTGTTTTTCAAAGAGGATTCCTAGATTTCTATGAGAAAAATTATAGTGTGTTAGAACTGAGAAAGAACTCTTTCCGAGCAAGATTTCTCTCCAGGAAAACATCACAGACTATACCGACACCTCAGCATGCTTTCTCTCACTACTGGAGAAGGCCAGTGTATAAGCAAAAGCTGGCCATTACCTCTTTCACCTTTACTCAAAGGCATCCATGACTGGACTGAGATTTTGGATGTTTGCTGAAACCAGGTTACAGCTTTCTCCTGCTCTGCATAGGTCTGTTTCACCGCTTTGCAATGCACAACAGAAGATATAGGACACTGATTGTATTTTTTCAAGGTATGGCATGCAAAAGGTTTAGGTAATTTCTTCCCACTTATTCTTTTTTCTTTTATTTCTTTTGATAGCCACCATTCACTACTAATAAAAGCGATTCTTTAAGCAAAAGTGCTCTGGATAAATTTCCAGGAGTGGAGGCTAAATTCTTCTGCCTCTTTCTTCAAACCTCTTCTGAGCCCTCACTGTTAACTCAGACACTGACAGGTAACATTATCTTTCAGTCTGTTATGCAACCTGGCTTCCAACATCTGCAAGAACTAACATGTTTCTCCAGATAGATTTGCTTTCCCAGGCCCTGCTTTTTCAGTAATGTGAGGGACTTTTTGTAAAGTCGTCTCAATTTCCTTTGAATCCCCGTTTTTCTAAATAGTTTGATTTTTTTCAGAGATAGGAAAAGTCAGTTGTATATTTATCTTGAATTATCAAACACACTAAAAAGAACCCATGTGGTACTCCAGGCACCATGGCTAAATAATAAAAATACAGCTAGTCTTATGCAAACAAAAGTGTACACATCAGCCGCCTCAAAATCATGAAGGGTAAGAAACTACTGCTGCCATGGATACTCAGAAACCAATCTTGGGAATTGGTACAGCCGTTCCCACTCTGAGAGCATCACCCTTTGCCTTTAGCCACAGAAAACACTTGAAATTCCAAAGCATAGTATTTTTAGTCACCTTCTGTTCTGGTATTTCTATGTGTGCAACTGTTCATTGTTGTGAATCATAAGAATACCAAATAAATTCATCTTTTAATTCTATCTCTAATTTTAAATCTGTAACTTTACAGATTTATGCAGAGACCTACACTTCTCCAGAAATGGTTATTTGAGATCAGTCACTAGGACAAAACATATCTCCTGTCTTTGGTTTCTTTTTCACAGCTTGACGTACGCACCAAATTGCCTATATTTCAACAAGGAGATGCAGTATATTTAAGAAATAAAACATCACAGTCCTTAGTTGGTGTTCACATTCTTCAGCCTTCCATCTTTTATCCATTTGAAGCAAATAATTTTTATTGCCACATGTCAATAAAAACTAAGAGCCAATAAAACAGCATAGTTTGCATCATGGGGCACCATTAAACAGAAATACATGGATGACTTCCAGTTACTTTAAGGCACAGTGAATTTTTTTCATTAAAAAACCCCCATGTTTTTAGTATGATACTGTTGAAAAACAAGATTTAAATCACCAATATTCCATTAAATGGGAATCTTTACATGCGATTGTTTATTAGTTGACTTGCCTCTGCTTTTGTTGTTACTCTTTGAGATTTTAGGCCAGCACCATTTCTGCAGAGACTAAATCAGACAATATTAAGGGCTTTTTTGTGATTCTAGGTCAAGGCATTTTGAAAGTACAAAGCAACAGCTATTTCTTCTGGTTGACACAGTCTAGAGCCCAAAGGCACACGATCATGCCTTCAGAAAGGCAACAGCCAGAGCACATGACAGTCATTTACTATAACCCCTGTCTCCTCATGAGCCCCTTTGCTTGGGGACAAAGAACAATTCCAGAACCAGAGTATCTGAGCTCACCCTGCTTGCTACAAGATGTACAGCATGGCTCCTGCAGCCTCTCTGAACAACAGATGCCGGTCACCTCCAGACAACCTCCAGCAACTATTCTTTCAGCAACCTGCTACACTTCCTTTATGTCCTCAAAATAATAAAAAAAAAACACTGGAAAAGCCAAACCAAGGCAGGTCAATCCAACTTTCCTTATGTTCAGTCAATCACTCCTTCAGAGAAGCCCACCAGGCACATCAATACAGAATAACTAACTCAAGGCTAAGGAACCAACCGAAGACAACTCCAAGGCGGAGAAAACAACTCTCACCCTGCAGTCAGCACAAAGGCATTTCCAATCACTCTGCACTCTTGTAAGATGCTCCACAGAGAACCAGGGTAGAACCCACCACATGAGATACAGTTCTCAAGAACACAAACCATAGGATGAATAAGGCACCCGAGCCATAGGATGAAAGAAACACTGGACTCAGCCATTCAAAATCTTAAGAAAAACATGAGCAAAGCAAACTCTCAGAAACTTAACCCAACAGCTCAGATAATCCTGTAATAACATGATTTCTCTTACCTTTGCCATCTGTGCCTGCACACCATTTGCTTTGAGAGATGCTACTGCTTTCTGTGCTGCTGCCGGACTGTCAAAATCTACAAAACCATAACCTAAAAAAATAAACAGATAAATAGACATTTTCATTATTATCCATGTGTATGTGCATAGATAAAGATTTTATTTTTATAAAGAAGGAAAACCTTCCCATTTGCTCACATCGTATCATACATCTTCCAGTGGCACTGCCACCGCCATCAGCCATCACACTTCCGTTTCTCACACCTTTCCTCCTAAACCTAGTGTGATTTAAGGAAATTTGATGACCTGAAGCTTCCAAGTGCAGGAAGGTGTGCAGCAGATGGAAAGAGAAGGCAGCTCTTTGTCTGTCCTAACAAATAGAAGGATCCTGGCAGCAGGAGGGCCGGGGCTCACAGGGGCTCTGATCCCATCTCTTCCATAAGAGGAGGCAGCAGTATGGCCCTCTCAGATATACAAAGCTACAGCTTGCAATGGGTGGTTTCATGAGAAAACAACACCCTTTCCCCATTCCTTGAACCCATCGGAGGTTCAAGCTTTAGAAGAAGAGAGCAGCAGGTCTCTGAAGCAGACTGGGGCCATCTGTGTAGGGGCAGAGAACACAGTTTTCCAGCAGGTGGGAGCAATTAAGGGAGAAATCACAACCTGCACTGTACAAGTGACTGCCAGATAGCTCTAGAAGATCGTAAGATAATAAAGTCAAAGCCTGGTTAAACCGCATCCCTTTCATCTCGCTGCCCTCTCTGCTGGAACAAGGGCCAGAGCCCTACCAGGAACTGCTTCAGGGTATCATCTGAACAGCAGCTTAGTGGGGTTAGATCTTAGGGATAATCATCCGCTTTTAAGTGGCTTTCCTACTCCCAGTATTTGCATTAGTTTATTAATCAGCCAGTCACTTCCTATTGTCTCTTCTTCCCTCTCCATTTTTTCTTTCTTTAACCAGCATGATAGGTACTTTCAAGCAAGAACAGTGCGACTAAGCCCCTACTGGATACCAACAACTCTGGAAGTATTTTTGTTTTCCTAAAGATTCAAAGGAGGGCAAAGAGGACAAGAAATGGACTTTTCCCAACTTCTAAGCACTTAGCTATCTCTGATCTTTAACAGTATTCAAGCATCTTGCTCATAAAGATTTCAACAGAGTTAAGAAGATCTAAAAATCTTGCCAAGCACCTCTTCAGGCAGCTGCATATATTTCACAATCCATCCAGGGAATTCTCTGAAAAATCCTACCTATATCTTCTTAAGCAACTGCAGTGCAGGTAGGCATGTGCTGCTTAGAGAAGTTGAGGCCAGGGGCCACCTCTTTGGCATTTCCCTGGGAAGTCATACAGATGAAACTGAACTGTTGGAAAGCTTTAATAATATTAGCACAAGCATATTTATAGCATAGCAGCTCCTTTGCAGACATCTCAATTTACTAGGTCAATACACATCATACAGGAGGCAACCACAGATATGCTTTTCTGCCATATCCACTTTTATGCCTCTTGCCAGCCTTTCTTCCCGCTCCTGGGAGGCCTTATTGCCTTCCTCCCTGCACCAAATCTAGGTATAAGAGTGTATGTTTGTGATCACCTTGCCCCCCAGGTTAAAAATATCTCTTTATTATTATTTTGGTATATGTGCATTACTTGATGCAGGGGTTAGTCCAACAATAAAAGACTTTTGTCCACATGGACGTTTTAGTTTTTTTGGCTTGAATCTCAATCACAGAATTTTAAGAAAATGAAAAAGCAATCAAAAAAAAAAAAAAAGCAATCAAAATTCTTAAAGAAATTGCTGACTTACTTAAAGAGAATGAAAAGGACTATTTTGATAAGAAAGTCAAGATCTGAATTTTCTGTCATATTCTTACCTCAGTTTTCTGGTTTGTTTGTTTTTGATTTTTGGTGGGGTTTTTTGTTTGTTTTTTGGTTTTTTGTTTTTTGTTTTTGGGTGGGGTTTTTTTGAGTGAATTTTTTGTTAGAACATTACGAAAAATGGAGGGAAAGCCTTGAACAACTATACATCAGGCAGATCTAACAAAGATCACCATGAAGAAGTGCACCGGAGTTTGATCAACTTGGGAAGGGTACTATACCTGCTCCAATTCCCCCTTTTACTGTGTGCCATTTTTAAATCAGCATGTCTACATCGCATTTTGCTTTGCAGTGTTACCCAAGCTCTCTCTTTACTGCATAACGGCAGTGAAGTTGATGCTACTTTGAATCAAAAAACCCCTACAAGAGATTCAGAGTCCTCCCTGGATTTCTCAAATGCCTTTGCCCTTTGGGAGACCAGCTACTGGGAGGAAGGAGAAGATACAGTTAGATGCAACTTCCATCTCGCTAAATGAGAGATCCTGACAAGAAACCAGAGCTGCCATGTGGGAAACCTGAAATGCCTTGGGAAGTCATGGGATGGCTTGGATTAAACACTAGGCAAATTATTTTTTAGGGTTATAAGGTGGTTCTTCTCAAGACACTAAATTTAGTTTTATTTCTCACCACATTCATGCCCCAAAACTGCAATAATTATTTTTAATATTGACACTAAAAACTGATGATAGAGTTAGATTTTTATATTTATCATTAGTATACAGTGCAGGATTCATGTATGCAATAGTAAAAGGAAAATTATTTTTAATACGACTTTTTAGACAGCATGATAAGTATCCACAGCTAAGTTAATATTGCCTGTAAACATAAACCAGAATGTGTAAGAATATTCCAGTGGTGTACTACAGACATCACCTAACACAGTGAATTACTGAAAATTAACATCAGTTCATAATACTTAAAGACATTAATATCTCCTAAACATATATCCAACGGGCACAAGTGACTATATAACCAGTGAAAGTCTTGAAACAAAAAAAAAACCCAAAAATCCACCCTTGCATCTTTAGCTGCCCATTATGCATCCCAGCCTCACTGCAGAGCAGCTCGTTTTCCTTCCCCCAAGTTCATTTTCATTCCAAGTATCTTTTTCTGGCTCTCCCCCCTCCCGACACATCTCTCCACCACACACAGAACATCAGGACAAAATCACTCCATGGCTGAAAACTCATCCAAAGAACATCAATCTGCCGCAAGGGAGGCCAAGTTCCCAGGCTGTTTCAGCATTCAAGTATCCTTACAAGAACCCTGCAATGCTATATAACAGAAAACCAGGCACGCTGCCTTTTTGCACAGTTTACGTTCTTCCACGTAGATGTTTATAGCCTATGTTGGTGACCAACACTAACATATTTCATCTGTTTATAATCTCACTTCATTTTTTGGGTCTGGAGCACTAACAAAGTAGCCCTGCCTTTTTTGTTTGGGGGTGTGGTGAGGTGGGGGTTGTTTGTTTTGGGCTTAGTTTGGTTTATATATTTTCCAGGGTAGATATCAAGTTTAGTCCCCACAGAAGCTAAAGAGGGGTCTTGGGACAGCCCCTCCAGCTCCCCCTATAAGGTAAATCATAGAATCATGGAATGGTTACAGTTGGAAGGGACCTTAAAGATTATCAAGTTCCAACCCCCCTGCCATGGGCAGGGACACCTCTCCCTAGAGCAGGTTGCTCAAAGCCCCATCCAACCTGGCCTTGAACACTTCCAGGGATGGGGCATCAACAACTTCCCTGGGCAACCTGTTCCAGTGCCTCACCACCCTCACAGCGAAGAACTTCTTCCTAATATCTAATCTAAATCTCCCCTTTTCCAATTTAAAATCATTACCCCTCATCCTGTCACTAGACTTCCTGACAAAGAGTCCCTCTCCAGCTCTCCTGTAGGCTCCCTTCAGATACTGGAAGGCTGCTATCAGGTCTCCCCAGAGCCTTCTCCAGGCTGATCAGCCCCAGCTCTCTCAGCCTGTCCTCATAGGAGAGGTGCTCCAACCCTCTAATCATCTTGGTGGCCCTCCGCTGGACTTGTTCCAACAGTTCGAAGAATCCCTAAACTCCTGGTGCCCAGAGTCCTTCCCTCCTGCCCAGGCTGGCAGAGCCTGATGTTGGGGCTGCCCCTGGCAGGTACAGCACAGGTGGCCTTGGCTGCCCAGGCACCCATCCCTGCTCAGAACACTATTCCCTGGCTTCTCCTGGGAAAAGGCAGCCAGCTGGCTGGAAGCATGGCCCGGGAGGGATTCAGACCAGGGTCTGCCAATAGGACGCTGCTGCTCTAAGAAAACATCGACATTTCTTTTTCCTCTTCTAAAAACAAGTGCAAGCCCCACCAGCCCCACCCTCTGCTAGGCTCAAATTCCATAGATTTTTTTTTCCCTTCTTATTTTTTGTGTGTGGACTGCCTCATAAACATTCTGGTTGAGGGATTATTTTTATTTCTTCCCCCCATTTTTTGTGCAGAAAATCATGAAAAACGTACTTGGAGTCTAAACCTGGACGTTCAGACTCTGCTCACAAGCATCCATCGCCACCACAGGAAACCAAAACCAGAACTATTTCACCGTTTTTCACAATGTATCCTGTCCTTTTCCTTTAAAATCTTCAAATGCAACAGGGAAAGCTGTGTTACCCCCTCCTGCTTCAACAGACTGGAACCAAATTTATCAGTAACACGAGCCCCCCAGGTCAAGTGCGCTTACACTGAGGGTGACTTTGGCACTCCAATGCTACCAGTATTGCAGGGTGCTGAGATTTTCTTGGGGAATGACATATTACTAGTTTGTACACGCTAACACACACAAAAAAAATCCCAAGACAAGACTATCCAGATTAATTGTTAAACCTTTCCTCTAAGAAATAAAATGCTGGTAATTTTGTTTTGGCCTGATGCCATTAGAGCTAAATAATTAAATTTAAGGAATAAAACCAGTGTTTCTGTACCTGTGGGGGAAAGAAAACAGCTAAGCATCAGCAAGCACAAGTTTACAGCTAGCTGCAGTAAGTGCTACCCAAACACACTGGCAGATACTAAACATCTCTGTCTCCTATAACCTAAACGGCTGGGGGCCTCCCAGTCTCAGTTTCCCAGTTCCATAATTAAGCTTGGCAGCAGGTTCAAATGAATTAAAACTGAATGTCACTATTTCCTCAACAGATCCCTCATCCTTGTTTTTTCTTACTTGTCAGGAGAAGACCAGCAGAACAGCAATTAGTGGTAAGCAGTGCAGTGAAAAAGAACCAAGTATACACTAATTAGGTCACTCGCCAAACACATTCATTTCATTGGCAGATTTAATCAATGTTTTCCTGAAATGTCTTAAATCTCCTATGCTAATTTAAAGTTTTGTTATTGTTGTTACTTTAAACACAGATGGGATGCCTGGAGATTTTCAATTGCTTTCCACAAATCCATTTCAAAATAACAACCCCTCATACAGTATATCATCAAAATTTAGGCACAGGTTTTAGGAAATGGCCTCTAATTTTATGCCAACATTTTTGTGCCTGCAAATACCTATGGGTACAATTTTGTGGATTTAAGTAATTGCAGGTGTGTAGAGCTCTTAGACATCAAACTCCGAATTGCCCTGACTGATTGGGTACTTAAGGGTAATGCCAAATAATTTAAGGGACTGCCTGCCACTTGCAGTTCCCGCAATTATCGCCAAGTGCTGGAGCAGTGGCACACAGCAAAGACCTGCTCACACTGGCACACGTAGGCTTCACAGTTCACCTCTGGGGAGCTCCACTCCTGCAGTGAGAGGAGCAAGGGCCTTTCTGGAGAATTGAGGTAGCTCCTCTGCCGCTGCTGAAAGCAGCATTTGTTACTGGAAGGGAGTAGAAACAAGTTTCAGAGTACCCTGGAAGTTTGTACCCCCAATTAGTACCTCCAGCCAGCACACTCACAGTGCTTTGTTGCATGGAAAACCTTCTCCATCAGCAGACGTCATTGCTGATGCCATCAGAAAGGGAACCGTCACGGCTGCTGAACTAATCCGCACTCGCGCCAGCCTGGCTCTCCCCGCTGTCCTGCCCTGACCACATGTCTCCAGGTCCTCACAGCAGCTCCCTCCTTCCTGATGGTGTTGCCCCTTGAACTGGCTCGCCCACAGCCCCATGACCACCAAGTGGCACGAAAGGGCAACCACGCAGTCCGTCACACCTCTGCACCCATCCCAGCACTGTCCTGATGACCCAGGCAAAAAGAAAATAAAAGCCAAATAGCAGAAGTGTACATTCCCAAAAGCGAGAAGCAGAACATCTCAGCACGCAGCTGAGCTGGAGCTCCATAAAGGTGCCTGCCACTGTGCTGAATGAGGTAGGATAAGCTGGGGCTGGTGAACTCTCAGCTTCATGAGATCAAACATCACATCTGATCTCTGGCCAGGTGCCTCTTTAAATCACTCAAATTGAAGCCAGCTAGCGCTCCACATTTTGCAACACACACACACAGGCACAGAGAAAGGAGATGTGACAGCTGATGCTCCCAGTTAGGAGACTGGCATAGTCTGTATATTACTTTAACTAATGTGCCCATGTAATTAATCTTGAGCTTTGTGGTGTATCTAAATGTACCAACAGAGAGCTCATGCATACTGGGGAGCTCTACCAGTTCCACTGAAGTCAACAAACCCACTTCATTGAAAGTGTTAATGTCTTGTTTCTGCAAGCTAACAACTTTCTTTTGGTAGAAGAACACATCCAGCCTGAAAGAAGGGAGATGCTGACTAACAGCTGTCCCACGCAGCCTTCACTCCTGCCTATCCCTCCACAGAGGGTCTCCAGCTTTCCCACTCTCCCAACTCAGAGTGTTTGACTTTGGCACAATGATTCTTTTGGCAACATAAAATTTGTATTAGTTTTCCACAAAATTGCATAATTGTGTAGAATTTTGTTTTTCTAGATAAGCCTAAATTTGCTTACAAGTTATTACAATTTTGTTATACCTAAAATTATTTTTCTAGGTCTGATGTACCAGACCACTTGGAACTCTGCTTCCCATTGGGTTGCAACATGTTTTTTAATTTATGGAAGTTCCCAGTCCTTGTTTCTGGCCATCTAGAATTCAATAGATCAGATTTGAAATTGAGAACAGACAAGACTGAACATACGTATGCTGGGTCTTTAAGAAGCGTAGGCTGTTTGGACAAAAAATGAGATACAGTCATCTTAAAACAATGTTTGCCTTATTTCATTAGTCTTTTTGTTAATATTGATTGGAATTTGGAAAGTTAAAATCACTTCCAGAAGGGGTTGTGATGAGGGAGAAGAACATCAGCCTAAGGAAGAGGAAGCAGTCAAAACCACTTGTTAAATTGGGAAACCTTGTAATAAAATATGTTTATCACAAACGTTTTTTTAACTTTATGATCTCACCTCCAGACCTATCTGTATATATAGACATATACATTTGAAGACACCATCACAAAGTTTTTACATAAACACCAACACATATACACAAATAAAGAAATACAAAATAATCAGTGAAGCATTTCTCCTTTACCCTTATATGAAAACACTTGGATTTCATGAGAACCTAAGTCAATTTAAGTTGTAAAGTTCACTTTTTCCCAGCACTTATTTAGAGTGTCTCTTCAAAGGCAGTATTCATTCTGACAATCAGGTAGCCCACAAAAAAAGCGATTATCCAGTAATTTACTATGCAATTTTCAGACGTTGTTTTATGCTTAGATAAAGAATCAAATTAAAGTCTTATAAGCCTGGAAAATTAGTTAGCAAGCAAAGAGGTTGAAACACCCTTTAACACAAAATTACTGAAAACAGCTTTTTTTTCCATTGCTCAAATTGTGCTAAAATATTCCTACAGCTCCAAATGCTCCAAGTAATAATAAAATAGTCTACATTATTAGTATTTTTAAACCTTTACTTTATAAAAATGTTCTCGGTGGCTAGAAAGTGGTGAATCATCACCTTTTAATTAAAATAGCTAATATATAGTTAGAAAAATAATTGGAAACGGAGTCTTAAATGCGAGAAAGAAAAGATAGTCCCTTCATTTCACATCACTCCCCAGAGACACACCTACATTGTTAAGTATGCATATACAGCTGAGGGTTTTTGTTTGCTTTAGCTTGATATGGAAATATGGCACAAAACTGTCACTTTGATTATGTTTCTGCAGTGATCTCTTTTACTTCTTGCAATCTTTCAATGCCCTTTATAACAACAAAACCGGGGGAAAACAGCATCATAGGTAACTAGCAAACAACTTTTAGACATCTGTTTGCAAACACATTCTTAATTTGAACATTCAATTACTTCAATTTAGACAGAATGTATATGAATGCAGGTTATTATTAGCTGCACAACTAATTAATGATAATTATTTACATGCAAAACTGAAGTATGAGAATCTTCATGAGAATTTTCTCTCATTTTAAAACATTACTAAATTGAAACATTTATTGCAGTCTCCAATAAGTAACAGTACAAAGAAACGTTTAAATGTTGGTATGTGCAAAAGTAGTACTTATTTGATAAATAACCAACTGTATGTATGTGCGTTTTTCTGGAAACTAATCCTTCTGAAAATATACTCGCTGAAAGAACAGAAGCAGACCTCAAAACTGACAAAAGGTCTTTGTGAAACATGGTTGCAATAACAATGGCAAGGGGGAAAGGGATGAATAGTACAAATTTAACATATATACCTATTGAGAAAATGGTAACACACTTGACCACCCTCCCTCATCATTTACACTGCATTCTTAGAAATTCAGAACCATGAAGACTGGCAAGCTGGAGATAATTCTGGAAGGAGCAGAAATATAGCCATAAAAATTCAGATTTTGCAAATAGCAGAACTTTATTTGATTATTCCTAGCAATACATCAAACATTTGGGAACTTAAAATTGAACCTGTGAGTAAATACCTGTGGGCAACTAAATTGCAGCACGTGACCAGCATAAACACTGAGACGGAAGACTTTGTGAGGACTTGTCAAAGAACAAAAATGCTGGTGAAAATAAACCCAGAGGGAAGTTGAGAAATATTTCCTGGTATTCTGCAAACAGCGCAAACTTGGATTAATCACACAAAGCCAATGATGGAAAACTCATTGCTCGAGTTACTAAATATGGACTGAATAAATAAGAGAACATATTGTAAATTTTGCAGTGGCAGAAGGATACGAGATAAACACAATTTTCCATCTTTAACTTCTGAAGTTACTCTCTCTGCATGTCCCATTGATTCACTGTCAAAATCCAAAATGAAGATTAACTCTATTTTTAGATGCAGGGATAGCTCATGCCTACAGTTTCCATACAAACCAACATATGATTTCATAGTACAGTTATTTAGTACCATAATATTTTTTATCGGTGCATCAGTTATATAACGTAATCACTAAGATTATCTTTACAAGACTTATTTAGCATAAGACATTCATTGTGGCTCTGCAGCTGAGCTAAATTTCACACTTGAAGCAGTGACTGAAGAGAGCAGAATGTTCTCCCAAAAATCAAGTACTCCAAGAGCAGTGCTTGGTTACATATTTACATAGAGGGGAGGGAAGGCAGGATACAATAGCAGTTTCTTCCTTTGACTGAAGAAATACAGGGTGACTCACAAGTGATAATATTTTGCAATACCCAGAACAAAATACCAAAAACTTGCAGCTTCAGATTGAGATTTCCTACTCTCAGATACAGAGTTATGGTATCAATTAATACCTTCAATGAAAAATCAGAACAAAATCTCACACCCAAAATTGAAAAAGAGTTTGTTTCTTAAACGGTTATTTTTCATATTCACTTCCCTCTCTGATTACAGCAATGTCCAGATGCTGAAGTTCCAAAATACCACAAGAAAGACTATTTTCTTGGTATTTCCAGCCGGCAGGAAACACTGACACTCTCATGAGAAAGTTTGCTCTTCTGAGGTTTCATGCTCAGTTATGCAGACTCCAGAGCTTTACTTAGCTTGTATAATGTTTGGGTAAGATACGAAACCAAATCTCCTGAGATTTGTCCATCACTTATTTTAGAGCTGAGTGACTTGAGTAAAAACCTGGTGCAGAGAAACAGTTTAGAAAAAACCACAATTCAGCCATTATCTCCAAAAGCTCCCAAAACATGAGTAGACAAGCAATTTTCTCTTCTAAATACTAGACCTTAATTTACCAGAAGCCAAGCAAGTTATCCACCAGCTACTCACCCAAAGAACCTACAAGACTAACTCTAGCACTCCCATAAACTAGTTAGAAACCACTGTTAATATCATCATGCTAAGGAACTTTCAGGCGTGGTATTTGGCATGGCACTCCAGCAGGCATTTATGGACAGACATGCAAAAAACAGAATATCAATGGGAGCTCTGCTTTCAGCATAAGGTACGTGTGGAGGACAGCAATGAAATACTGAGGGGAAAAAGAAAAAAATTAAGTCCTTCATCAGCCAACACTTCCAGTGTTAGATTTAAACATTGATACTATTCTAGGAGGCAAAGGATGATGCTCTGTATCACCCAATGCTCTCAGCAGTGAAATATTCCATTCTCTTCTTCCCAACGCTAGATTGCTCAGCGATTGTAACATTAAGTAACTGCAAATACTCACGAGTAGGAAGAAACAATCTGACAAGAGAAGATGCACTTGGTGATCACACTGTGATTACTGTACTTTATTAAAAATAATTTTCATTTCAGTATGTTTTGACAAGAAAATAGAAAGCATCTTGTGCAGGCTTCAGGAAATATTAAAATAACCCAAGGTGATGAACATGTTATTATCCAGCCTGTTCCAGAGAGAGGATGCTCAAGTACTGAAATGGTTTTAATTTCAAATACACATTCATTTTCAAGACACCACACTTGAAAAATTGGACTGTATATTTGTCATACAGTAAGCAGAGATAAAGAGCACAGCAATTTATGTTCTTTATGCAAACCACTTGTAATTCAGAAAACAACTATAGTTTCTAAAAGGCAGCACTGATAGCATTTTCCCAAGAAGTGAAATACTTTTTTACTTGCCAGTTGGCCAATTTTGGCATGTCAACCTTTGCTACAATAAACATTTTGGATAACATGCAAAGAGCTCCTATTCCAACCCATCAACACTCAAGATGTCTTGGAGCTTTAGGCAGAGATGAGCAATACTGTCTGAATATTTCATGATTCTCATAGTAAGAAAAGGATCCTGATACCACCATCACCATAATACTAAAATACCAATGACCTTTCGAGCAAGAGAGTAGTAAGCTTTCAAAAAATGGTTGGCGGTCACAACCAATGCTAGACCTGAGCTAGAGAGCAGAAGCACAGAAAGGATGAGCAGTGTAAGCCACAACACAGGTCAAAACAAAACCCATGTTAAAGATACCACATAGATTGCCCATTGATTTTGCTCTTACACAGTATTTCAGACAATCACAATTTAAGTAACCCTATAATGTTACAGCTGTATTGCCCAACATTGTTTATAGGGTATTCTTTTCCTTTTGTGGTTAAATACCAGTTGCACTGAGTCTCTCCTCACATCTACCACATTTACCTGTAACCTGAAATTCAAAAATACTATTACTATGGTACCCTAAAAGTGGCCATTAGTTTTTCAGGTTGAGAAAGAAAAGGGAAAAAAAAANATGGAGAAGAAATCACATTAGAAAATCTCTTTTCAAGATCTCAAATCCATTTTTCAGATTCAAGATAGTTCTACAATCTAGGTAAGTGGAAGAAGCAGATAAAGTGTTTGAAATGATGGCTTTTAATCTAATCTGGATTTCTGAACCTGTAGAAGTTTTCCTATCATTACAAATCACCTCAAATATATGAAATAGAATTAACTGAATAACACAGTGTTTTATTCTTAAGCATTCTTTCTTTCTGTGATTTAAGGTAGATATTTAGTGTTATGACTGTCAGCTTGCATTTAAAATCACCTGCTGGTACAATTCAGAGCAATCACTCACCACAAAGGTATGATAAAGGATGCTAACTGGACGCTGCACTGAAGCTACCTGGATGATGACTGTGAGGCATCAGGAGGTCAAAACAGCAGGACAATTCCCTGTGCACAAATGTCAACATGCAAGAAGCTTCTTGCACACTGAAATTCATGTCCACAACAAGCCTTCACACAGCTTGTAGAAAGAGAAGGCACAACTATAGGACTGGAATAGGTATCCTGGGTATTTCTGGAAAGCGGATGACTACAACCCTACACTAGATGACTACTGACTTGCATAATTTCTCTAACATTACCCGTTATCCCCTAGAAGGATCTCACCCTATACATCCTTGTACCATATTTGTTGCCTTCATACCTGTGCCATTTTTTGGCTTGAAGACACTCACAAGACCATCTAAGACTTCTGTCACCCTTTTCCTTTATTCATTGTACATAAGCTTCCAACTTCCCATGCAGAGTTTTTCCCATTACTTCCTAAGTAGATGATTTCACTATTGGATTTGTTCCATGCTTCTCACAATGCAGTCTTTGGGATCACCTAATTACCTTTCTGTGTAATTGTCTAAAGCTTCCAACTTTGTGTAACAAGCAGGTATTGAGGGAGTTTTGGTAGCAATAGCATTAAAGATGAGATGGGATCTGGTATATGTCTAAGAAAGAGAGGGGCAGGTAGGTGCTGCAAATCATGCTGAGTGATATTCCCAACCCTGCATCCAGACCATAATAATATCAGCAAGGAGCTATATCAGTAGCTCTGCCTAAACATTCAGGCACCTTCTGAACATAGAAACATTTTGTTTAGGGTCTCTGGAGATCCTTCAAGGTTTAACTGAAGAGTAAACTCCATGATGCATAATGTCAGGGAAAGGCCAAATATACATTGGATAACAACTTTCAGCCCATAAAGCCAGTTTAGAGAAAACTATGCATTTCAATGCTTAATAACAGAAGAAAAAGGGAGGGAGGGGGAATTTCTGTGCAAAAATACTCTTTCTAAAATGAAAGCGAGGACAATTTAGATATAATAATATTATCTTACTTACAAGGCATATTCTATTTTTTAAAATACCAGGATTTTAATGAAATTATGCAGCAACTGACTGAGAGATGCCCAAGTCTGTAGTAGGATCTGAGTCTGTTTGCAGAGTAGTTCTGTGTCAGTTTAGTACACCAAATAAACAAGACTGAAAGAGAAAGCAGGGAGAAAGTTTTACCAGGACACACAGACTCAGCAAACATACTTTGTCTAGGAAGCCAAAATGCCTATAAAGAGAAAAAGACATTTTAAATGCCCAGAAGCATCCTCCTACACCATATCAAAGAAATAAAAGATGTAAAATTATTTTTTAGTCTTGCAAGAAACAGTGCTGAATCTCACATCCTCGCGTGTGTATGTTCTTGGCCAGTCACTTGGCCTTGGTGCGCTCCTGCAGGCCAGACAGCTAATAGTCAAAGGGGCTGCAGCGCATCCCTTACGCTGACGCCAACTACATGTTGGCGGTGTCAATGCAGAGACATGTAAATGTTTTGAGACTGAATGCCTGCTTCCTGTCAACAGCAAGAATTAGCCAGACGAATATCCTGCATGCATGGTTGTGCTTTCTTAGGGCGTAAATGTAGTACAAAAATTGCAGGCTGCTTGGTATTTCCCTGGTCTGTTGCTCTCAAAGCTGTTTTTGTGACCAAATGCAAAAGGAAAGCAACCTCCCATACCTCCACCAGACCCTGGAAGCAGTGAGACCTGGGGTGGAAGAAGATGAGGTACCAGTTGGCTAAAGAAATTAAGGGAAACACACAGAATTACTCAGGGCCCACAACCAAAAAGGTGTCTGGAAAAGGCAACTCATCTCATTTCCATTACACAGAGGTGGCAGCCTCGGAGAAGCTTGCTACTCTACCATTACACCTTCCTAGTCAATATTTTGTCCTTCTGGGGCAGATCTGGGAGTCTTTCTTCCAGAGCTTCCATCAGGTGACACAGGCAGGTGGTACATGAATCGGGACATGACATATCCATGTATCTCTGTATATAATCCCATCAGAAGATGCTGTGCCAGGCATTTTATTACAGAGAGATGGTATGCATTTCATTACTGACGGGTGGGCATGAATGGACACACAGATCTGCTCACATGGACCTATGGCTGGGAAAGGGAAAATAGCCTTCATGTTCTCACCACTCAGGGTAGCAGTTGTCTAATTCAAGTAATCATTCCCCTGGTGGGGTAGATTCCCTCACAAACTTGGCTTGGAGCCTTTGAAGGAAATGGAGAGAGCCACTCTCATACCTAGTCAAAGGACACAACAACCTCACCCTCCCTAATGCTCTCTCCTGCACTGGACAACAATATAAGGTTTCAGCAATAGACACATAAGACATTTGAAAAGAGAAAATCTTCTAGCCTTCTAGAAATCATACCATCCTGTTCTCATTTTATTGTTGGGTTTTGTTATCTTATTTTCTCCCTGGATGGTTAGGACAAACATTGCAAATGATAAAGAAGTATCCTTTCTTTGCCTTTATCTAGAAAGAAGCAGATGAAGGACCTCAATGGTGTGACATGATGGGAGACAGGTGACACAACTAGGCAGTCCTTACCTCCCTTAGTGTATGCTGCAACTAATTCCAACTTGGTATGTCCACTTCCCCTTCCTATCAGGCACTTTGTCACCGAGGACATTTGCATTTATTGCATCAAGGCATTTTTTTCTCAGACAATGAAAATCCTCTAAAAAGAAGAAAAAATGCCTATCAAATCATGCGATTTCAATGCTAATGCCTACATGTGGCACAAGTGCACTGCACTTGTTTAATGGGCTAACCAACAGAATCAAGCTTCGCTCAGGAAAGTCAACATTTCAGTGTAAACTAGGAAAATGGAGCAAAAGTCAGCTTCCAACCGAAAAATAAACTCCACATTTAATAGCTTAAAATGAAGCCACTGAAGACTAAACATCTGGGCTTTTTGGATATCATCCCAGATACTTTGTGTAGCACCGAAGCTCTTCATCACTGTATCCTCTTAAGAATTTGAATAAAATCATTCCCTCAATTACTCTGTTTCTGTGCAGAACATCACAGAAAGTACCTGTTGCAGTAAGATTCTGGGGCAAAGCTTGGTTTTAATACATGTGTGGAGAGCACACAGAACCACAGTGCTTTGGTTTTCTTTGGGATCTCCAGGACTTTCCATAATACAAATCACCATTTGGCAACAGCGGCAACTGCATCAACCCACGTAGACCACAAAAGAAGCCAATTAGGGGGGGATTATCAGAAACATTCCAATAAATGAGCAGTCTACAAGTGTCACTAAGTCAATGGGATTTTCTGCTCCTGAAATGAAACAGGCACATCCACAGCTCACCATGCCACCATTCATTAGAGACTTTCCTACCAGCACTGAAGAAGGTAGCACACCTACATGGCACAGAGCAGTGCATTAACATTATGGTCCTCCCAGGATATTTAGGCCTGTTTCTCATCATGTATAAGACGACCTAGCAGAAAACCACAATGCCACCAGTTTCAGTGCTAGTCGGAAGAGGTTTAGTCAGTATAGCACTGTGCCGTAGACGCTTAGGAACTTAAGAAAACCCCAGTACCTGCACAACATGCTTTGAGATCTCCACTGTCCTCATATGCTTCGCAGTTAGTACCAACCAGTCATGCTTGGATGCAACCTGGATTTACTGGGATTGCTCCACAAAATTTTGTAGCTGGTTCCGTGCAGGAGGTCAGATTAGATCAGTGCATGCATTTAAACTCCGCAAACTGCTAAGAAAGAGCATATGGAATGTGGCCACTGGAAAGCAACTGAACCAGCACAACATTTCATAAGCCAGAGGCACATGGACTATAACACCAGCCAAACTACACAGCACAAGAGAGTCACACAAAAGACAAAAAGCATTGGATAAGGCTGAAACAGAATTAGCCTTAGTAGACAGTGCCTCCCTAGAGCTTTTTGTTCACGGCCAAGCAAAACGGTTCTGCGCAGGAAGACAAGAACTGCAGACTTCTGGCATGGCTCTTGAGACACAAACAGTATAAGAGACTTGTTCCCATAGTGGAACAAAGAGGTGAAGCAGACCCCCTTGAAACAAACAATTCCTGGCCATTGTACCATCCAAACAAGTACAAATAAAACTGGGTATTTCATCTAAGTTTTCACTTTATTTTTATATAAATAAAGTAGAAAATAATAATTTTTAAAGTTGCTAGCTTTTTTTTTTTTAACTGGCGTTTCTCTACTTCCTGAAGCAAGTCATATACAACCATATTCTCCCATTATTTTAGAGCTATATTAAAATTAGGAAGCTTTGTGGTAGACTGTTCTTTTTGTTTCTTTTTTCCAGACCTGAAGATGGACTCCTTTTCACTCCTATTCTTCACTTTCCAGCTTCTCCTCTCCCTACTGCTCTAAGATGACTTAAAAAGAGAAAGACTCATGCATAGACTAGGAAGATGTCTTGATTAATGACTTTTCCACTCCTGTAACTCATTTCAAAGGAATCATTCTATCCAGGGATGACAACAGGGAAGATGTTTCCATAAAGCCCTTCATGCTTCCAGCAAATACATAATTATACCAACGGAGGCAAAGAGAGTTGAGATCTCAAGCTCTGGCAATGCAATACTTTTCCTTTTCTGTTTGTCTGTTTTTTCTCCCCACATTTTCTGTTTTTCCCATACTTCCTGCTAAGTTTCAAACAGATCTTTCCTTTACTGCATTTTATGTATTTCTGTCATTTTCTTCCATCTCCTCTTTCCTAGCCTGTTTTTCTTGCCTCTCCAGCCCCCAATTTCCTTTGTCTGCTAATTTCAGCTATTAAGATGGAAACAGTAGCTCTCAAAAAAACCCAACCAATCCAAACCACCTTCTAAAGTTGAAAATTAAAAACTACAGAGGCAACAGATGTCTTAAGAGTCTAGCACAGAATATGAGGGCTTTAAAAAAAGGTGAAAAGTAAGCAGAAAGGTCTGTTTCGAAATGGTAGTGCAACAAAGGAACCAATTAGGGAAGAAATAAAGTGAGAACTAACCCAAATCTTTGCTTGGAATTGAAGCTCTTTTCAGTTTGAAAAAAAAAGTTAGTATATTACATCCATTATTTTTCTTGTCCAACGTTTCTGTGCTTACTGATTTTATCCAAAATTGCAAGTAGACTTGCCAAAATATCATGAGAGTCTTTTTACTAATGAGACTTTTAGACAGAGAAAATGCCAGAATTTCAAAATCAGAAAATACTAGGTACTTAAATGGAAAATTTCTTTCATGAAAGAGTCCAGTCCCATATCTCAACCAAGAGTAAGCCCAAGAAGTGCTGTACTTACCTTTTTAACACTCCAACATGTTAAGCAACTTCGTAAGATTCAATCTAGCTGCCTCAGGAGGGGCTTTGTTATCAACACCCCCCCATAAAGGACAGCTTAGTCTTAGCTGAAAGACCAAGGGCACAGAACAAAGAAACTGAAACTTTGGATTTATGGATGCTGCAGCTTAGGGTTGCAGCACATTTCCAGGGCAACACAAGAAAGGCAATACTCTGCTGGTGTCACTGCCTTTGGTTGATTGCTACAACTTGCTTTACAGCACTTGCTTCTGTCCCAGAAACATAGCTAGAAAAAACCCAAGGTGGAATTGGGGCCTTGGAAAGTTTTTGAACACACCTAAAATAACAATTTTTTATCCAAAGAGCATGTATTAAAAGATTAGCATTTTGCTTGTCAAAGTATGGTTGCTACAAGAGAAAACATGTTCACCAGAGCACAGCTGTAGATTCCACAGCCTCTAGACTTCAGTTCTGCCCAGCTGCAGGTAACATTGACAAATTCAGGAGGATGGGAACCCCAGGTTCCTCATATGTCAGAGGAAACAGAGAACAGCTCCTCAATAAGACATTTCAGAGCATGACAGCTAGATTCATTTTCTGAACCAGCTTCTGAAGGAAGTTGTCTCTGCAGGTTATATACAGAGTCTACAGGAATCAGCTTTTAAACTCAGAGTACTTGTGCTTGTTTCTAAAACTGGGCAGGGTGAACATTTTCCTCTGCAAGTGTCACTATTCAGCCTTTCTCAAGCTTACAGGATGGGGCAAGAGCCAGCTCACGGCATGTGCCAAGGGGAGAAGAAAGGAAGGGAAAGGAAGGCCAGACTCTCATGCTGGGATTGTACACAGAGGAAGGGACAGGGCAGTGAGGCACTCATGCAAGGCCCGACATAGGTGGATAAGGAAAGAAAAAAAGGGAAAGAAAGAAAAAAGACAAAAAAAAAGATCAGGGATCTTTTTTTCGTATTTTAATTCTAATAAATAAAAACTATGGCAATGCACCCATTTTTATCACAAGGCTCCACTAATGAGAACACTGCTAATGAGAACACAACATGGACAAAAGCTCCTCTCAAAGCTTGCTCATTCAACACCGAACACTTCCCAGTCAAAATCCAGAAAGACTTCCTAATAGGGATTAGCTCATTTTCATTGTGAACCAGGGGCCTTTGGAACAAAAATACCAAGTGTTTGGTCAGGAAAACTAATTTGGGCCAAATATTGTTCTCATTTGCTCTCGGTCTCTCTTTCCCTCCCCCTCTCTGTTCCCACCCAGTGATGATGAAGGGTACGATTGTCACCACCACTTCTTCCTGTTAGCACATAGGAAAGACTCAGGCAAACAGCTCTTGCTCGATTCCACTCATCGCAGCTGGGTCATGCAGGCAAACCACAGCCAGCTGATACAATGAAAAGTGAGTATTAACTGGAAAGCATTAACTGTTTTGCCTCAAATTGTGCTGCTCCCTTACATCTTTTTAAAGCAATGTGCTATTACATATATTTTAAGAAGCTGAATGACTTAAAACCAATTAATCCTTTCTTCCTTAGTAATTTTTTCCCTTACAAAGTAGGTGGAGTATACAAGCATACACACTATTATATGTATGAATAGTAACTTTTAAATAAGAATAGGAGGTCAAGTTCTCAGTAAGTGGAATTTACCATATTTACAACATACCCTGGCCAACTCCATATGCAGCACCCTCCTAAATCCCAAAGTGCCCTCTTAAATTTGCTTAATACAGGTGTACTGTAACTCAAATCCAAGCGTGGACTGAAACAGACATACTAAAGAACAAACAACTGACTCCATAGATGCAGATGTATTCATTCTCTGATTATGGCTGATGCCCAACAGATTAGCTAGCTAGTGGAAACAACTCTGTATCTACCAAGTTGGCTCAATTTAATGAGCATTTCACTCACTCAATGAGACTCTCTTTGAAATGAAAATGTAGAAACCAAGTGTTACAGATTTTGGTGGTCTTTTACTTAACTGAGAGAAAGTGGAAGAAAGAATTACAGGCTTCAGGTACATCTGCTTAAGTTCATCATTACCATGAGAGATCAAAGCATTTTCTTTAATCTCTTCTTAACTAAAACAATTTAAGCCCATTTTCATTGTTACTTTCCCAGGCTGTACCCTTTCAAGGACAGTTCCACTGTTTTTAATCTAAAATACAATAACCTGCCTCATACACAATACACATAAATTTCCAAATCTCACTGAGCCAGGCAAGGGCAGTAAATTGAGAAAAGGACAATGACAGTAAGTTCACATGTGCAGAGCCTGTTTCCTAGCAGGGGATCAATAACAGCCGACTGCATTACAGTCACAGGGAAACAGGCACCAGGTTTGCTGGTTTGCTCTTAGAGGTCACTAGTGTCCTCAGTACCACTGAGCCTGACAGTGTATTTACATGTCACAGGGTAGAAATGTGCAGAGATCCCTGAAAAAGCTCCAAACAAGCCAGCCTGGCTGCTGGAAGCAATATAACTGCAGGGCCCAAGGAAACTGGCTAGTGCAGGTCTAGGTTAGAACAGCAAGTACCACACAAGTATCTTCACTCCTCGCATAGCCTTTTTTCTCCCCCCTTCTTTTGGCTCCACTCATGTCGTAACTTCACCAGCTACACCCATCTTCCCAGCAAACACAATAATGCTGGAAAATCTCTAAAGTATTCCTACCTCAGCTCCCCATTTGGGGGGAGTTACTCTTTCCTCTTAGAAAGAAAGGACTAGTTTGTCCAGCCCACAGGGCTACAAACCCAAGGGTGAAATGAAAGATTCAGTACTCAGTGATCTTCCTTGCTCACCAAAGAAAGAACGTTACTTTATTTTATCTCCATTTCTATTTATGAGTTGAGGTTATTCTTTTTATTCCCTTCACTACAGCACTGCTAAACAGCCTGCAGACCTTCCTATAACTTAACCTCTTGCTGCCTCAATTTCTTCTTCCATAAAATGGGAATAATACATTTATATTTACCTTTTGGCAATCAGACTAACTAATCCAATTAACCAGTTATTGTGCATTTGTAAAGCACTGTAAGCGCCTCAGATGCAAAGCATTACAGTGTCACAAAGTTTTATTGTTATTGTTGTAAAAATAATCAAAATTCAGAGGGGAAAGGAAGATGCAAGCTGGCAGACTGAATATCCAGTCTCACTTATTGGCAGCAGTTTTGTTGTAATAAAAGCAAGACCATTGCTGATTATGCAGGCTTGTGCTTCCAGTCTTCAACTGGTTAAGGAGCTGTTGTCAGCTTATTTCACAGAAAGCTCCTTGTGGCTCAAAATACTGTCTGATCAGCTTTCTTCCATGGAGCCAGGATTCCCAAAAGCAGAAACCCTTAAGCACATGCTTAGAGTAAAACCAGCATTTAGGTGCTTTAGTTAATCAGACTCACAATAAAAAACTCCTCAACATAAGAAAATCAAAATGTTTTTCCCTCCCAAAAATACAGATGTATTAAGAGTATTCATGGCCAAAAGTTCTATCGATTAACCTCATCTCTAAACTCCTCATTTGCCCAGTTTATTTCAGCTAAGAATATGCATACATACAAATACATACAAACATACATATAATATATATTTCATTTAAATAAATCTCTTCATTGGAGTTTGTGCTTTAATGTTGCAGAAATGTTGTAAGACTCTACTAGGCTTTCACTCCTGTTCGTTACACCTGAATTACACAGGGCTAAAGAGTAGATTCCAATTAAAAAGGACCTTTCTGGCAGTCTTAAAAAAAAAAAAAAAAAAGTGACACAGAAAGATATATGTGTGGCATAGAATATACCGAAGTAACAGACTCTACACTGACAAGCACGAAGTCTTGTTAAAAGCCAAAAAGTAACACAATCTCTGACGATGTACAACAACTTCTCAAAGAGATTTTTGGAACATTTGGACCATGGCTGCATCAGCTAAAACCAAAAAAGGTTATGAAAGGAGTCAACAAACAGAACCTCATCCTGGAGTAATTACTCTTCCTGGAAAAAGCAATAGTTAATAATAAGAAGCAGACAGAAAGCCACTGAAAAATGAAAATAAAAACGCAATTTACTTGAAGAGACAAGATGGTTACCACTCACAGGACGTATCATTAATTAGGACTTCTAAAAGAAGATTTCTCATCTTGTAGGAACTTATTAGCAACTGATTACTCCAACAAAAGTTTCAAAATACATGAAAATAACAATTATATATTATTACTAACTAAAAGATACTATGATGATGAGATCAAAGATTATTTCTACAATTTTTTATTGGCAAATTCCCATGAATTAGAATGGGAAACTTCAGCGCAGTGTTGGGGACCTCAACAATCAAGTAAACAACAGGCAAGTCAGACGCTGGTAATCACTGCCTACTCAATAGAAGATCAAGTCGACCAGCAGAGCACTATTTCTCCTCATCTGTAAATGACTACATGAGATCGCCTCTCAAGGATATCAAAGGAATTCATGTTACAAGCAATCTAATTGCTGATTAATAAAACTATAAATCAAGCTCAGGAAAACATGATGCTCTCACAGTGTTAGAAAAGGCAAGAGCAGAAGGCTGGAGCATCCAACACTAGAGAAATCTAAGCTGAACTGAACTGCAGGCTTAGTTTACATCTCAGGAAGCCACTATTGACACACCACAATTTTGTCTATCTGACAAATAAAAGACAATGCAGCAGTTACAGCTGCAAATAGTTTCCAGAGAGGCTCATCTGAAAGCCTGAATAAGCAAGGACAGCACGAGAAAGAGAACAAATCAAACCAAACGTTAATTTCTCACTGTGTCCTCGAAGAAAAAGGCAGGAAAACATAGTATGTAAATCAAAGGTGATCTAAATTACTCTGATTATTGGTGACAGGCAAAATAGGTGACCTATATTAGCATATCTAAGGGAAAAGCAAACTGGATTTCAGAGTCCAGAAGATCATGTGCCTGCCAGATTTTCACCTTCAGAACAGTTACTGAGAAGTACATCAAGTGGGAAAACAAGCTCATTAACTTAATCAGTTTTTGATAGCATCTGACAACCTCCATCACTGCTTGCTTAAACACTAACAGAGGCATCTGAAGGTTGATCAGGAGCAAAACAGACCTTTGTTGTTACAGACATGAGGGGCCATGGCTGGGTTGTTCCTGCAACCAGAGGAGAACAGCATACACTATTTGCAGGTTTTACTGTCTTGGAAGACAGTGTGGAAAAAGCCCCGTTACACTTCCCCCTATCCCCTGTAGTAGCTACCTTCTCACTCATCCCAACACTTTGTTGGCCACAGCCCCCAAAAACATGTGTTCCCAGGACTTCGCCATGGGTAACACAGCTGAGCCACTGTCATTTTGTTGCAGGCTGCTGTTCACTTCGCACACTTGCGGCAACTGCATCTTGGGTTCCTATTAAATGTAACAATAAGCCTTAATATGAGCTATGAAAGTGAAACAATGAAATAAATGCATGGGAGCAAAATACGTTGTTTGTCTTCTGCAGGACACTGTCAGAGATGCTGATATGAAGAATGGATAAATGGTACTACATAAACATTGGTTTAGCCTTCTAGCAGGAGACTAAGGTTTGGCATTCAACGCCAAAATAGAGAAGTCACAGTTCAACAGTCACCCAGGCATGGCTCCAGACTTTGCACACAGCAATGATAACACAAATAAGAGGCAGTTAATTTTAAGTCAACAAAAATCACAAATCACAAAAAAATTTGGAAAGTAAAGAAGCGGAAGACATGACAGAATTCACATACAGTGGCACTGGTATGAACGAGTCATGGTTTGGGCCAGGGCAGCCAATGCTAAGAGAAGAGATGCTCTCCCCCACCTCCTCCCACCAAAGAGAGGAAGAAAAGAGAGAAAGAAATCTATGAGTTTGAAAAAGGCTACAACTACTTGAATGAAATATTAATAGTAAAATAAAAAGAAAATAGATACAATTTATATAAAAATATACAAACCCATATCAAGCACACAGGCAGGCACTGGGAAAGCTCCAGACTAGACTCAGTGATTAATGGGAACTGGATTCCAACCTGTCTCTAGGAAAGCACAGATCGGGATCAAGGGTAGACAAACCAACAAAGCCCTTCTCTCTGAAGAAAAAGCCAACCTGACCCCTCCGATGCCTCAACTTTTATACTGAGCATGGCACATGGGATGAAATGCCCTAATGGTCAGTTTGGATCACCTGGCCTGTCTACTCATCCACAAGTGTAACCCCTCCATGGGCTAAACAATCAGTTCAGCTGACCCTGACTGCCACAGCAACAATGATAAGCAAGAGCCTGTCTCACTGAACAAAAAGTTAGCTCTGCGCTACCCCAAACCAGGACAGAATGTGAGAAAGGATATTCATAAAGGCTTATCGACAAGCTGCTAAGCACATGAATTGTGGAATGGTTTGGGTTGGAAAGGACCTAAACATCATCTACTTCCAACCACACCTGCCTGCACCACGGGCAGGGACACCCTCCACTAGGTCAAGTTACTCAATTTCCTAAGAACAAAGCCCTACCATCTACCTCGGCAGGAGCACCACCAGGCAGCTGGGGAACATGTAAGGGAGTCTCTCCATTGGCCTTTCTTAAGGAAAGAATAATATATGGGACCTGATAAAGAGAACGCACCAAGGCCAGGCCAGGGGTGTCAACACGCATGCAAGAGCAAGCTACTATTTGAGATTACAGGATGTTTTCCAGTTACATCATTTATATACATTTACTGTCCTTATTCTGCTATTGTCATAGAACCACAGAATTATTACGGTTGGAAAGGGGCTCTGAGATCACCAAGTCCAACCATACAATACCATACAATATACAACAATAAAACTACTGTCTATACTCCATAGAATATGGCATCGGACTGCCAAGCATTTCTGGGGCGTTTTCTTGCTATTAAAAAAATACTGGGTTTCTACTGTTGGTAGCCCTTTCATCCGAGAATTCCTGGTATTGGTGACTCATCTAAAAGTCAAACTCAAGGGTTTGTTTTCCTAATAATTTGTGATTTGTTGTTAGGTTGTTTTTTTCTGATGTTTGGTTTTGGCAAAAGATGAGCCTTGAAGAACTGAAATAAACAAATGTGACTAAGCACATAATGCTACCTCTTCAAGTAGTATTTAAGATGATTAAAAACACAGAATGCTGCAATAATCATTGATTACTTGCATTATCAGGTAGAAGAAAGGCTTACACTAAGCTTGGGCCCCACATTGCAAAGCCTCATAGAAACCGAAGAGGGAGATATATTTTATGTCTCAAAGAACTACAGATAAAATATGCATGACAATTTAAACTTGGGAGGCCCAGAAAGATTATTTATTTTTCCTGTCTGGGAAAGAGTTATTTGTTTGTTTAATTGTACTGTGCCTTTTAATAAGGAATGTTAAGGAATCTTCCATTGACAGGAAAAACAATGTAGTCCAAACCATTTCAGCAAGCATGCCTATTATTCACTGGATGGTATTATTCATATGACACGCATTGTATTTGCTGCAAACAGGAGAAACATTTGCTGTTTTGCTCAGCTGAACAGAGAACAGCTTCTCAGCCATGCTTTATCTATTTTTTTCAAATATTAAATATTACATCACTGTGAAATAAATTAATTGACCTGTGCTGTGAACAAATAAATTACAAAATTCAATATGCTGCTTTGAATTTGCAGCTCATTTCAGCAAGCCAGTTTTGCAGTAGCTCTAACATATGAGTTCAGTAAGCCTTTCTGACAGGTGTAAAAGCCTTTCATACCACTTGCAAGGTTATGCTAGCGAAATATGACAGAAAACGTGGACTAGTCACAATATCATATGTTCCATATCAGCAAGTATCATAACAGAAAGGCTCACTACACCAAATAAAACGTACTATGTGGTGAAACAATGGGTGTGCGGAAATAATGACATAACAGATCAGGCAGGAGCTGGGGCTCTAATTTGGTGGGTTGTTTTGCCATAGGATTAACCCAAATGAGACCTCATTATCTGGGGGGAAAAAAATATAATGACCTTATCCATCAGGAGCATTACACTACGTTTGGCTAAGGAGGCAGGAAGCAACATTTATTTATTTGTTTGCTTTTTTAATGCTAAAAAGACTTACACAAGATTTTGGCAGCTTTCACATGCCTTGCCTTCCTCTGCCATCGCATTGCGTGCTCTTTTTCCAAGGGATTTTACTGACCTCTATTCCCAGATGTTTCATATTCGAGGAAGTGTCACAAATCGCTGCTGGAGCAGGAGACGTTTCTGGATCTGACCCACACAGTGCTCCAAATCCAAGTTTGCTTTTGTTTTGCCTAATTAGTGGCTCACGCCCACCTCTTGGCTCACGTGCTTGTCCCTAGCTCATCCAGGCAATGCTCTGCATACTTCACAAAGAACAGTTTAATGGCCTTGGCCAGGGATGCTTTTGGTTGTTACCAAAGCTGGGTGACTCTGCCGAGCACTTCCATTCAGAAGAATGGCAAATGCTAGAAAGGAACTATTTTTCTATCATAAGACTGAACAGCTGATGAGCCAAACATCTTCTAACTACTCACTTGTGCTCTGTGCTCTTGGAAAGAGCTCTATTCCGGAAAAAATGAGTCTGTGTGGAACTGCAAGCTGGGCTTCAATCAGGGTCTCTGTGCTATGAGGCCAGCGCTGAATTCGGTATGCGATCCAGAAACTTCTGCAGAAGGTTCATGTGAATTACACATTGCCTCATGTTGAGAGTCAGGCAGCCAAAACATATTGTTCTAAACATCCTTGTTCACATGAACTTCAGCCACTATTTACTAGCATACAAGGAAAAAAAATAATAAAAAAAAAAATGACACCAACACTGATGTAACGCTTCGATTTTTCACTAGGGACAGCTGTTTATACCAGTCTGCCTCACGTCCCTGAAAAAGCACAGCTTACTGGGACAGTCAAGGGCTGGCAGTGAGCAGTACTGAAAACCAGGTGGCTCAAGTTCCTTAAACCTGCATTAATGCAAACAAAACATATTTTTTCTGCCTCCCTTCGGAGAAAAAAAAAAAAAAAAAAAAAAAAAAGAAAAAGAAAAAAGTAAAAAAAAAAAAGCCTTAGCAGGTCTTCAGAGAAAGAAACAAGAACAAGTGAGGCATAAACAAACACAAAACCAACCTACCAGGCTAAATAAACTGGAGATTAATTGTTTTGCTCTATGACCATCAACAAAGTCTATCAGCTAGCATCTATTTCTAGAACTTCCAATTCAAATTACACCTAATGAGTTTACAGTACAATTTTTAAAGGGTCTCGCCTGAGTCATAAAGACTGAAGCAACCATTAAGCCCCATTTGTTAACAGCTATGATAACTACACTGTCATTACGCACACTGTAGGACACTGTGCTACACAAAGGACTAATGTTATTGCACCAGACTAGAAGCACTTTAAAGTCATCTTGTGCAACTAGTAACACGGGCAAAACACATTTTCTGATCATAAAAAGCATTCTGGAAATTGCTGAAAATCATACATCCACATCAACTGTACATTTAGACTATTACGTTACTCTGCCATTTAAATAGACCACATTCACCTGCCAAGTTCAGATTTACAGTTTCCGTTAACTACAGTTATCAAAACACACAACTGTTGTGGTCACATTTTTGTTTGGGTTTGATGATAGCTTCACGTTCTTACTCCGTTTAAATTATTTTCAATTGAGGCAGCAAATTCATCCCCTCTTCTTTTTTTTTTTTTCCCCCTAATAATATTAGTTAACGTGTTGTTCTTATTATAACTGTTCACTGAGTCTAGACAACAGTATGTTGTGCTAGCAGATATGTTAGTGGAAGGGATAAAAACTGTGGAGCTATACTGGAAGCTTGATGGGTAAGCAGAGCTTATCTAATTGCAGTTAATTTGTCACCACACTAAAGATTCAAAATTGAAATCTACTGAGCATACCCTGATACTAATGCATACCTGGAGAACGCTGAGAATATGAGAGGTTATTCTAATTTACAGTGGTGTAGCTAACATTAGATTCTGGAAGTTTATGTCTTCACTTCTAGAAAATCAGAGTTTCTGACAAAGCACATATATCTGAAATACTGTTAGGAAAAAGTAGCTTGATCTCAGTCTTAAGTCTTCCCACTCTTTTAATGAAAATGAAATGGAACAATGACACATCACAGGATCTTGTGACTAGAAATCATACAGGACACCTTTGACAGCTCTTCTGTATCAGAAAGGAGGTATGTCTGACAGACAGAATTGGCACAAGATACCGAAGCAGAACTAGATCAATGTTGAAAGGACTGGTAAAATGGATATTGAGTGATAACAATTCTACCCTACCACCTAGGTGTTCAACCCAAGAAAACGCATTGCATTCCTATAGTCCATGTGTGCCTGAAAAGCGTATGGTTTCCCTTCAACATTTCACCTAAGGCATCCTCACAAAAGAGGATCCACAGAAAGCAGATGTAATGTACAGGATGCACTAGTTTATAGAGGCAGATCAATCCCAGCACAGCATCTGCTTTGCACAGAAGAATATGAAAGACAATTTAGAATTTAAATAAACAAATAAATAAGTAAAGAAAATAAAGTCCCTGGAATCCCCAGTTAATGATCAGTTTATATACAGCTTCGGCTATCATATTGCGATTATTTCTCTAGATAAAAGGGAAAAAATAGCACACTTTTTATATAGGCTTATCAAAAACAGAAGGAAAGAAAAACCTGGTCAAATCTGTATGTTGAAGATAGCCTTTGTATTCTAGACAAGAAATTACCAAACCATTTGTTTATATGCTTCAGAATAAACAAAGTATCACCACAGGGATAAGTCCTTGTCCTCTCTTCCTTAAAAAGTTGCTTTATCATTATAATTTTCTGAAAGAATTATGTATAAAAGATTCTCTATGGATATTCATTTGGGGGCATGTGCCTAAAGAGATAATCACTTAATATAACAGACATCTTAAATTAGAGTTAATGCTTGACAGTACGTTCCTCTTAATGTTCAGCTGCTAACTACCAAAATATCTCAGCTTAAAGAGTGACTTTCACCTGGAAGAGGAAGATGGGAGGTGTGCAACATCTAATGGCAAAGCAATGTCTTAATCCTCTTATTCACAAGTCTTCTGTCTCAGTGTTTACTAGCTAATGCAGCCATTTAATTTCTATATCAAAGATTTTCCCATGTTTTACTATGACCTCTTGCTAGATGCTCCTGCCCACAACGTTTTGAATTCTCCTACTTCCCAGTGGAGTCAACATTTATCTTTTAATATGCTCCAATTTCAAGTGGACAGGGTCTCGATTTGCTACATGCTGGTGGCCAATTCATATCTAAATGTAGGATGCTACTTCTTATGAAATAAAACTTCTGTGCCAGACTAGTGAACCAGTAAGGTTTGCTCTTACTCCTTCTAGTCTTACACTCTTACTGCCAGTGCAGACTACACCGCCCTGCTTCAGGCTTTCCTCAGACCACCTGCAGCCTGTGTGCAGCCCTACACCCAGGTGCACTGGTTCTCCTGAGCTAAATAATCCAACACGTAGACTCTCCAAGGCATTCACCATTTCACTGCAATTTGTTCCTAAGCAGACAAAAATATTGCAGGCTCAACAGCAGAATGGACTGGGAAGTTGCCAAACAAATAGTTCTCTTCTGAAAAATACCTTAATCCATTTAAATTAACACAAAAGAATATAGTGGTTTCCACAGACCTTTCACCTCAACATTGTAATTTCAACTCAAAGTTGCAATGGGGCTAAGGGCAGCAGAACAGCCTGAGGGTCAGGACCTCCTCAGGGGAGTGGGAAGAGGTCAAGCTGGCCACTGATTCAGACAGACTCAGAGCTCCAACTTGAGTTTTCTATTCCTAAATCAGCTGTTTGGATGGGGTGTCTCTTTCTGGTGGTTATAACACTGTAACAGTGCCAAGCTAAGGACGGGAGAGAAGCAGGTACAGAGAAAGTATTTTTTACTACATCAACAAATGGTTGGAACATACTTTTGCGCACTCAAGCTCTTCTTCAGATACGAAAAAGCAACACGTTGGTTTTCTCCCCCTCTTTTCTCCTCTGCCTCCATTAAAAAAAAATCTCTTGGGTTCACCCCAACACGGAATAGGTGAAGAAAACCTCAAAAAAACTTAACAGATGGGAAACCCATTTTTTGCTTTGTTTCATCCAAGAGTATTAATTCACTGCTGACTGCAGCTGACAGAGAAGTTGGACCTCGAAGGGAAAAAAAATGACTGAAACAGCACACCAAATGGACATAGGAAAATACTAAGCAAAAGCTTCTTTCTGACTTAAAATAACTGACAGAAGCGTTGTTCCATCTCATACTGCTTGCTCATATGCATCTTCCAAAAATAAAATAACTAGTAAAAAAGAGACAATTTGGACACCAAAAAATTGTGTAGAGATTTTGCTGTTTTAGTTTGAGTGCCTCCTGTTTAAGATGGATATCTTTAACTACACCTACTTATAACTGAAATATTTACAGACAGGAACATTTATGTTTGGGAATGATGGACATTTCTGGCTTTTAATGATAGCCAAGGAAATAGTCCTTCCCTTAGTTCCAACTCTGTATTGACACATGGGCTTTGCTATCTAACCAGTCAAAACACAACTCAGCTGAGCTGTGCAGATGTTTTATCTGGCCCAAAAAGCCAAGCAATATGATCAACATCCTACCACCTTAAAGTTGTTTCCCTGAGCATTCAAGCACACATCTTTACTGCATAATTCTTCTTTCACCAATGACATCCAATAAAAAGTAACTAATTTAACAAGCTTGCCAGTAGATGCTTCAATATTTCACTTATGTCAAAAGAAAACAGAATGTTTTTTTTTTTTAAAAAAAAACACAGCTATTTAATATATCATTGCTGCTTGGACCTGGAAGCTGGGCATCAGACACACAGCTTACAGAGGTCTGAAAGCAGGGAATAAAAATACGTTTGTAAAACTGTATATTGATCTTTTATCTTTTTAAGGGGTGTGTGTAATTTTTCCTGGGTGTAGTTCAACATGCCTTTTCAAAGAAACATTTTCTTTGCGTGTGCAAATTGAGCATTTATCATTTCAGGTGTTTGGGAGCCATTGGCTTTGTGCCCTTGGTGCCCCTCATGCCATTGGCATGAGCTTTCCTCATCCATTTCATACCAACCTTTCAGTATTCTGATCACAAGGGCTGGACTGAAGGCATCCTTTTAATTGCACAGACTTCTGATATCATTGTGCTTCCTTTGCAGTCCTTCGAAATGGACAAACTTTGAAGGAGCCCTTAAATACTCAAACTTCGAGTCATCACTGGTGCCAACCGGTCTTGCCCAAAGACCAAAAAAACCCCATTTCCAGCAAACATGCACATTGCCTTCACTCACCTTGCTTTTCACAATGCAATCTCCTCTTTTTTTAGCTGCAGGTATTTCTAGAGCAATTTTCTTCTTTCCTTTTTACTATATGTCATCTACTAGCTGCATAACTTTACAGACCAAGATTTAGGTTTCACAGTGATGCTCAGGCACCTAAAATCTTGACAGCTGAGAGAAAAAATGGGGGCTAATTTGTCTGGCTTCCCATGCCAAAACCATAAAGACGACACGAAAATCAGAGAAATAACTGTGTGGATAGGTGGTCTCGCTCCAAAGATGATTCTTGAGTCCTAGTATCTGGGGGAGCAATCATTTTCCATGTATAATAAGCTCAGCTATTTGTTAAAGTATTTTTCAAAGGGAAAGGAAATGTGCAGCAAATACCATCTAAAAGCCCCAGATCCAACAAAAAAGAAAAGATGAAAGACATTTTAATTTTCCATATTTAATAATGTTTGTTCCCATAAGCATAAAGCATTAGTTCTCCCCCTTTATGTTAATATGATAGCTATAATATTAAAAACACAATGATACCAGAAATGTATAGAGGGAAACACGCCAGCAATAAATTATATTGATAAATGATAGAGACAACTAATGGCATTCTCCAATTAGAAAAGCGACCAGCATTTTTTCCCCTTAATTTTTAAAGAAGTGTTTAGTATTAAGAAGTCTTTATGATTTCCTGTGTGGACTTTCTGAAAATGTTTAATTAACCCCAAGATTTCCCTTTATTCTCCAGCCATTGAAACCAGGTATCTTGACTGTGGAAAATGATCTGCAAATACCGAAGTGTTTAAGATTGGAATAAACTGTGGAAGCTAGGCTGGTTGTGGGATACTGCCCTAGCCTTTCACCTCTGCTGAGCTGGGAGGGAAAAAAAAATTCCGTCTTGGGTCATAAGTCAAATGGGTTTTGTGATATGAAAGAGTCCCTCAGGAACGCAGGCAGAGAAATGAGGAAGGAAAGAGAGAGACAGGCATGAGGACTCATAACCTACTTCTGTGTTGCTGTGAACCAGCCTCCTACTAAAACCTCACAGAGGCACACTCCTTCCTACTGAATTTTACCTGGTTGCATCCTAGGAAATTCTTGAAAAATCTAAGCTTTCATTCACTGAAATCACACACACATATACACAATGAAACCACCCTTAAACAGTTTTTGGACACACACACCCTTTTATTCAGTGGGTGAGCTCTCAGCATGGAAAATACCAGGTTAATTCCTCCCACCCCTGCCTGTATAAATGGGCATTTGTGTCCCATGCCCTGCAGTCTTCAGTGAGATGACTCCAATAAGCTGGGCCCCTGCCACTGCCCTTAGCAGGTTGTGCCACAAACCAGCTCCCAGGAAGCAGGTTTTGGATGTTCTGCCTCATCCTCTTTCCCTTCATTGAAGCTTATAACCCTTTATCTTACTCTCCTGAATCTTCCTCCAGGCAGGGTAGCCAAGGAATCTCCTATTCTAAACAATCCCAAGTAACTCAGGACAACAGTAAAATACCTGTGTGCCAGAATGGTGCACACAGGATTAACTGAGCAGAGGGTTTCTCCTATGATACTTTTCCTTTCTGCTATAAGCACTAAAAAAAGTGAAGCAAAGCCCACAGTGCTTGCAAAGAGTAGCAGTGACTTTCTCCAGTCCAACTCATGTAGCTGTAAGAGAAAAGCTTTGGGGCACAAAACACTTTTTCAGGGCTCCCTGTATCATCATCACACTGCTGTAGCTACAACTGAATTTCTAGTCCTATGATGAACACTAAAATTATTATGCATATTCATATGTGCATTCTGTAACTATGCATCTACAGATACATGCATGACACACATCATACTACAGGCTTTGCATTAAAGGACACGTCCAAATACAGTTCATTCCTCCAGCTACTGAATGCAGTGCTGAGGCTGGACATACTGCAACAGAGCTGCAGCAACTGTATTAAAATTATATTCTGGCAAGTAATAGGACATTTTCACAAGGCTTTACACATGGTCAGGGGTTCAACCCTGCCATTAAAGGGAACAGTCATCCAGTAAATATCTTGTGCTGCTCTTCCCTAGCAGGAGTGTAATTACACCCCAGCATACCAAACTGCTCTATCTTGTCCTTGAGACCTTTGTCCTTTAGGAAACGCGCAAAAGAAAAAAAAATGGAAAAAAAATAAAAAGAAAAGAGCTGGCATTCTTGCTCCAAGAGCATCACATACTACTTTTAATCTGCTTCAAGACTTCATTGCCCTTAGAAACACTGAACTCTCTTCTGTGTGAACAACCTGACAAGAAGCCAGGCAAAGGGCCACTCGCCGGTCAACAGGAAGTAAGCTGGGACAAAAGGTCCAAGTTGAGGAATGCTTCTCTGGGCTCTCTGTCGATGTGCAGCCTCGGCAGCCTGCGCCTGGGCCAGAGCCAGCATAAAAATGTACTCCGGGTAACTGTGGGCTTTGATTAAGAAGCCACAGTGTTTAATAACAAAACCTGACTGGAGAGAGAAGAGGACCAAAAAGGAAAGAGCCGAGTTTATGAAAAATAGCTCATGCCTTCAGGCTCATTTTAAAAATGTGGTTTATTGACTTTTTACTCGATTAACAGATATTCATATTCTCTCTGAAGATACTATCCACTGCTTCATACTGCACATCAATAGAGGGTGAACCAACGTGAAAGGTTTCGGTAAAGCAATCCAGAGCCACTGTGTGAATGAGTTCATGTTTCTCTCAGCATCTCGGAAAAAATGAGCTCTTGAACTATTCGGAAATCCCATTAAACCCACACATGGATAGAAACTAATTGCATTTCCAGGATGTCTGTGTGTGCACTGACACTAAATACCAAGTACGTGTATATCCAACTAGTTTCTAAGCACTCCTGAGTTAACTGTTGTGAAAAGTAGAAGCTTCCAGGCAGCTGAACCTAGCGGCATCGCCAGTGCCAGAAGATGTTTTCACTGAGAAATCTCCAAAGTGGGACTTTGGGCAGACATATGAAGGCTCTTGAGATACCACAACAGGTGTCCAAAATTAGCTGCTCAACCACAAAACTAAATCGCTTACCTCATTTGCAATAGCCTTTTATACATACAGAGAACATGTAAACATGTCTCTTGCCTAGGAAGATCTGTCTGCAGCCATCCCTGCAACTTTGCTGTACGCAGCTTTGGGGGATTCAATCAGATGCGTATTGCTTTTTTTTTGTTGTTTTTTTTTCCCCTTTATTTTTCCTTCCCCTTTTAAAATAACTTCTGAATTTCTTTTGCACATAAGGAAAAAATATCCTTAAAATGAGACACAGAGCTCAAATATGACTTTCTAAAACAGGACTGTGGATTCCTCTCCAAGTAATTTTAACTGGATGACTAAAAATTTCAACTGAATTATTAAAAATAGAAAGATTCTTTCTCCTTACTGCCAGAAAATTTTCGAGTGCCCTGAAGTCAATTGGCTTAAAAAGTACCACTAATAAAAACAAAGATGAAAAATAATTCACCATTTAAAAATTCTCATTATAATTTTTAATTTGGATGTGAAACTTTTTCCATTTCATTATATGGCACATTCATAAAGTTTTTTGTATTTATTAACATGGTTCACTGTTTTTTCTTATAGTTTAGGATGAAACTGAAGTAGTGATTCAAGAACAAATTATCATCTGTTTAGCTACCCCTTTTGCAAGTTCTCACTCCGTGAAAAATGCAAAGCAGCTTGCTGTTCCTTTGCTGAATGTAACCTCTCATACATTACTTGCATTTACCACAACGTAGTGGTTGGTGGCCTGAACAGTCACTGAGGAGCATGCAAGAACTTGCCACCTTATGGTAACTTGGTCATATGAGCCTTCACTACCTCTCTCCTTCCTTTGTTGACTTTGTCATATCAATAGCAAGAATAAAAGTGGCGAGAAGAGATTTTGCAACAAAAGTAATCTAGTATGATGCTTAGGTCATACTGGTGATACATGCTGTTGAAAAAAACCACATGCTGGAGTTGTGCTACCAAACTGAACTATATCATAGTAGCACTGAAGAGCAGATCTTACCACAATGCGCGAACAGAAAAGTGGTGCAAAAGCTGACTAAAAATAATCCTTCGACTATTCAGTTTGGAGGTTTGTGCCCTTTTATGAAAGCCACATTTCACGATCAACTGGGTAAGTCCAGAGTTGAGAAGAACAGTAATTACAAGCCTAAATAGTAGGAGCTAAGAGGACAGACTAAAATGATCGGGGTTAGTTATTGGAGAAGGCAGAGGAGAGACAGGATAAGAGTCTTCTGGCAAATTAACAGTTGCTGCAATGTGTAAAGGGAAAACTATTTTTCCATGTTCATTGGAAACAGTAGCCCAAACACAGCAAGGAAAATAGATTAGATGTTAGAAAAAAGCCTGTGGGTAAGCATAGCACACATTGCCTGGGAATGTTCAGCAATTCCAGTTGTAGAACTCTGGGGATAGGATGAAGGAATAACTATAGGAAATAAATCAGATATCTTTAGTCCGCTTTAAGATCAGGTAGATGGGTTACATAAAATCTTACCAGCCCTGTCTTCTGTAAGTATTATTTTTATAGAGCCCATTTTAATCTCACTTGCAAGTGCAGAATCTACACTAGTATTATACTATCTCTCAAAACAGCAGCTTTATACTACCTAGCTGTCATTGATAATTTGATGCCTGTAATAAATATGTTTTGTAACTAATGAGACAATATATATATTAAGCTAACTACCAGATGAAGAAAGACTGCATATTTCATTGCAGTATTTTTTCACTTCTAAGAACACCCACGTTTTTCTTGTGTTAACCTCTGTAAATTAAAAGACAGACAGGTGTTTGAAAGTTTATGTATGAAATGGACATGCAAATCCCAACTTTATAAAAAAATGCTGCATTGATATAAATTTCAGGCTATTCAGACAGTCATTACACAGTTGGCACTTCCATTGCTTTGTCGGTTACAGTCCCTTTGAAATTATGCTCATCTCTCACTGTTAAAGCTTTCAGAAAACTTGAGAATGGTTTCTCATGCCTTTTATTTTCTATGCCCAGTGACAACATCCACAGAGGACACCTGCTTCTACCTTCTGGGCATAACTTTCTGCAGTTTTAATTTGACTGGTAGAAAATACTAAACTCTAAAACTTCATGATAGCGGTAGCCAGCTCTGTCATACTGACTTTCCATAGTCATCACCTCTAGAAGTCAGACCTTCAGATAGATTTATTGGAAAAATCTGAAAGATATTCTGGAGTACAGTTTCTGAAACACAAGGAACACTGATTTTCTATTTCCTTCTTTTGTGTGTTTTGCATTGTTTTCCCTCTTGTTTGTTCGTGTGTTACACTGTCAGGCTCATTGGAATTAACCAGAAGATATGACCCAGATGTCAGTGCATTTGTAGTGGAAATAGGCAATTTCAGAGTCTAGTGCTTAATAAAATTTTTGCATTATTTCCTACAGCTGTTATCCATGTGTTATTTCAGGATAGCTGAATCACTGCACTGTTAAAGAACTGAAACAAACATGCAAAACATGCCGAAAATGCAAATCCACAAGTTACTTTAATGTGGGATGCAAGTGTAACAGAGCATTTTGGGCTAGTGCTGATAAATAACCACTATGTTATACTTGCCACCAGAGTCTGGATTCCAAAACCAAAAAGCTACTAAGCATACATATTTGACAAATGTAATTATAACATCCTGATTTAGTCACTGGAGTCTCTTCTTTCCCTTCGGTTTAATCCTGTTTATTTGTGACATGATGTGGGTTCTCATTGCACTCTAGAATCTAGACAAAAAATAGAAATCTCTGGTTTGAAAGAAAAGCCAAATAGAAGCCCTTCCAACTGGACTGCGTGTCCAGTGATCCTAAGGGCCACAACAGTGTATAAGTTTCAGATTATAGTTCTAGTGCTTAAAAAAAAAAAAAAATAAAAAAAAAAATTCCTATTCTCCTGAGACGATAAAGAGAACGGGCATTGGCTTGCCCTGTGTTATGAACAGGGATGCAATCACTCTTTATTACCTACACTACCTTTGAATAAGGAACGTTTGCCCCAGTCTGACATGAAACAGCAACACGAGTTCAGCAAGTGTTACGCTGACCCTAAAAAACAGATGAAAACAAACATCCATGCTTATGAATACACTGCTACTGTGCTTGGGTGGTCATCTGGAAGAACAGAGATGCTGGGACCAAAGTCTTCTCTGGTTTGAATCCAATTACCTCAAAGTTACACCAAGACCCACTTGACCACTGCATTTACCAATACAAATCAGGATTTTTAAATAAAAATGTGTCTTGGGTGAGAGATTTCCAGAAACAGATGCACAAAGCCTTAGAAGAGTTTTGTACACAGCATGGTGTAACCAAGTGATCCTGTCCAGCAAAACACTGGAAAAGCTCATTAATCAAGAGCCAAGAGCCCACACTCTGGATTTTTTGTTTATCTTTGTATAATTTGTTTACATAAACTTTGCACAATATTTTTCAACCCACTGTTCCTTTGGTATTTACTTATCTTCCTAGGAAAAGCTTCCTGCCAAATAAATAATTAGAAAATAGATTTTCCCCTTCCTAATTATTAATTATTGCCACTAGTAAGAGAGTATATTTAAAGAGATTTCATAGTCAAGAACAACCTGCTCTGGTATGTTCTTCAGCAGTCCCACAGCATTCCGGTAAAAATATAGCATTAAATCATTACAGGCCTATATAAAGGCAGATGGCTGGAAAGATTGTTCCAGGTATGAAATACTAAGCTGTGATTTAAGGAGGCCTTTCTGGAGGGAAGGAGATTTTTCAGCATTTTGGCTGAAGTGGGCTGCCTTGTGTGTAAAAGCTGGCAAGGTTTAACGGAGCACAGAGGAATGGACAGTGAGTTAGCAAGAGGAGAACCAGTTGCATACCCTGCCCCTTAGAAGGCAGACAAGTATTCGTTTCTGTAAAGCAAGGAGTAGGATCCGGATCAACAGAGAACCCCTACTGCATCTCAGAATCATCCTTCCATGTCCAGAGCCCTGGCTGTTATCCTAAGTAAGCACTGACAAGACTCCTCTCATGCTTCAGAGCACAACACAGGATCCTTGACCTCCAAATGCTCTGCTTCTGCCTAAAAAAAAATTTTTATGAAACTACTGAAAATGTCATTGTTATTGGAAGTCATTAGGGATGGAGATGTAAAGTCCACACAGAAATGGTGACCCGTGGGTCACTATGGGTGTTCATGACAGAACTTTTAAAATACCTTAAATAATCACTGAAAAGACACCTTTTAAATAGGTTTTGTTGTTTAAAAAAATGGTGGCCTATCAACAATAAAATAACATACCCCCAATACCAGCTGCTTCACATTCGTTCATCAATCTTTTGGTTGCTTATGTCAAACATTGACAGGTTTAATGTATTGAGAGATAGGAGTTTGTCCTTGGCTCTAGCAGGAGGGAGGAAATGAGGGCTTAGCATCAGCCCTCAGTACACACACAAAAAAGCCTTAGCAGTAAATTGGGGCCTTGAAAACATTCATCCTTCTGTGCCCTGGGATCACCCTGTGCAGACACCACAGGAGACGCAGATGTGTGTGTACATCACCCAGAGCAAGGACAAAAATAGCAATCTCTGAACTGGAGCACCTTCTCTTGGATCCACTTTGGGCAATACAAAAGTAACTGGCATAAGCCCCAGCACTGCATTCTGGGCAATTCCAAAATCTCTCTTAGGCTTTGCTTACAAGAAAAAATGTAAAATCTGTCTATACAAATGCATATACCAGAATGTTCTGCATTAACACACAGCAGACAGCCCTGCAAATGTAAGCCTACACTAAGCAGCCAAATAGATTTCTCTAATTTCTATTCTGTGGACACATCTGAGAAGTGCCAAGGAAGTATGGGTATCTTCAAAAGATACATGTATTCTGTAAGTCATGAAGGTCTTGAAAAGAAAGGCTAAGAGTGAGTCATTCCACCATTTGCCTGCTGAGACTTGACAGAATGGAGAGAAGAGAAATGGGTGCTGAGAGCTACTGTCCTAAACCATCCCCACACATTGGGAAATAAAAGATGCTGGTGATACTGTATTAGGACCTGTGCTTCCTAATGTCCATTTTGTACAGAGTCTGGGAAACTATCTGATCACAACTTGTATTGGGACTTTTTCCTATTTTGCAGTGTCCCAGAAGCAAATGTCTTTTACCCTGGCAATCTGCTGGTTAAAGAAAAAAAGAGGCTGCAAGGCTGAACTCAGGTCCTGTTTCCATGCAGAACTGGGAGCACCTCTGACATTCTTCTGGTCAGTCTTCGTTTTCCCTGGGTTTGCTTCCCCCCAGCTACTTCACAGCTTGCGACGAGAATCAGGGCGAATTCATTCCCATGTACAAAGCCCCAAGATAATTTATTTGAGATGGAAAAGCATCAGGTCAAGTGCAAAGACAGCAGTCTTTCCTGTAATACCAACACATGAGCCTCTCTGGTACTGTGAAACATGCCAGTGTTGCATGCCAAGTTATAAAAACTTTATGCTATGTGTGGTTTACATTATTAATCATTAAATTCTTGCTGAACACAGGATTGAGTATATTTTGAACATTACCAAAATCTAGTCATATTCCCATCCTTACATTAGGCACCATCCCCCAGATAAAACGGAAGGTCATATTCATTCTCTGGTCTTGGTCTTCTTTAGTCTAGGAGATACAGTGGTTAGGCTACTGTGCAAACAGCACCTTCAGCCACCCAGCTCTCATCAGATTAGGAATACCTACAGCCCATTGAGAAATACCAGTGTCATGGCCTATGTCCTGAAAGACTGCCCTGATTAAAATTTAACAGGGCCTACCTTGGCTAAGACAGGCAATAGGTCCAGAGTGAGTCAACTCAACTACGACACGTTCACCCAGGAGGATAATACAAAGCAAAAATTACTTTCAAGATCCTCCACCTTCTCTGGGTATTATATATGGTCAACCAGAGGGAGAACACCAACCTGGAAAGTCTACCACACACTTTATTTAAAAATTCTATAAAATGGGATTTAAAGGTACTTCTCCCACATTCTGGGGTATCGGGAGATCAAATGTATCCAAGACTGTGAAGCACTCTGGTACTTCAGTGATCCAAGCCACGAGGAATCCAAGATAGACAGATAATCTTCATTTATACCAGATGGGGAACACTGAAGCAGAGAGAAGTTAAGCAACCTGTCACTCAGAAAAAATATGTGGAGAGTGGTACAAAGAGAATGTCATCCCCCTCTCCCCCATACTTCAGACATTTGAAACAAGCTTCGACACAAAGAATATTACTGGAAATAACAGCATGGGAGACACGTGACTAACAGATTCCTGACTACATAGCCCAATGAATATAAAACACCATCGCCTCTATCTCATCACTGGCATTAGTATACATCTCGCACAAGATGACTGAACACAGCATGACTATACTCATTTTGCTAGCGATTGTTTAAGTCAGTCAAGAGCTGACTATCACTTCTAATCCTTTACTACAAAAGGTGGCAGCACCAGTTCTGCCTCCATCCTTCTGCAGGTTCTTACACCTCTGCTTACGCCTCTGAGCACTGAGGGGCTCACTACTACCAAACAACTTTCATGGCAATGTAGTTGTTATAACTAATAACAATGGAAGAATGACTCGATTTCCACTGGCAATACCTCTGCCTGGGTGTTTTCACGAAGAGTTATCAGCCAAGGAACAGCAATGTAAAAGTCATAAATGTGGGGACAGAGATGCCTGTGGGATTTGTGTGTGAGAGCTTTGGTTGCAACAATACACCAGGAAATCAGATCAAGTTACCAAAAAAAAAACCCAACCCAACCGAACAAACAAAAAAACCCCAAACCAAAACAAAACCCCAAAACAAACAAACAAGCTAAACCAAAAAGGAGGCAAAAAGACTGATCCTCTAGATTCTATGATTCTATAGGATTCTATGATTCTATAGGAACTGCTGCAAACTCTGCACTTTTGAAAAGACAGGTCTGATAAGACGAAACTCATAGGGTAAGGGAGCTTATGCCTCCCACATTCAGTCACAACAATTACACAGCTACAGTATTTCCTACGTACAAAACAGCCATGTGTTGTGATTTAAACCACTCAGGAAATCAACATTTGACAGAATTATATTTTTACTAGTGAATGTTCAAATGAAAACTCAAGATTTTTCAAATGTTTTCACAAATCATAAAAATGAATTGCTGTATCTGTACATGAACAAGCACTGATATTTCACCAGAAAATTTACTACAAATTTATTCCAGGATGTCCAGAACAAAATCCACTTCTTTTTTTTTTTTTTTAAATGAGGAGAGCTGTAAAAATAATTTCTTTAAAATATTAATGAATAACTTGCAACAATTTTTTAATGACAACACCATTTCATAAGTCAATATGATTAGGTAAAAAAAGCAGGGTGGTTAAATATTGAGTTTTATGTACATTCTTACATCACATATACGTGTATATTTAAGCTTTTCCAGGAACAAGATAAGCATTGCAGTCAGTCATTTAAAGGAAATAGAGCTGTCTGAATTTTTTCTAATTATCAAAACCCTGTCATTCTGTTACATTACATTCAGCAGTTAATCTGATTCTCTCTAGAAAAAACAAAGTGCTGAGCTCATTGAGTTTTAAATTTAAACAACAAAGTACCACAACCAGGTTCCTGCTTTCTGATGGCAAATGCTGACGGAATACTCTTCTCTCCTCAAGACTAAAATGTGTCTCACGCTAATGTAGATGGTACTTTCCATGACCACTGACAGCAGTGAAACTCACTGCCTACAAACATTAATGGAAAATAACCACAAAGACGTAAGGCCACAATAAGCTTATTATCAATTCAAAAGCATAAGCATGGGAGCATCTCTCTGTTTATCCAGCACTACTACTAGATTTTTATTTATCTGAGTCACTGTAGCTATTATCTGCATGAGGGATACTGCTACATATTCTTAGCAGATACATTTGGAATTTTCATAGTGGTTCTAGTAGCTTGCTTGGCCAGAAATCAGTACATTTCCTACAATCTCACAATATGAAAAAAGGTGCCACCACCATTTTTAAACTTGAGTTTTCTGCATGGGATTCTAAAATGAAGACTATATATTTATCATTCAGTAATTACATTTCACTTGCCAGGACTCTATGTTTTGGTTTCCTTAATTACACCAACTAATGCAATCTTTTTCTGGTCTAAATACTTTCTATGAACTCTTTACCTCCTGAAGACATTCTAATTTAAGAGTTTTGTGAGATGCACATGGGGCAGCAAAGAAAACTCAGAAGGTTTAATCCTGGCTTTGCCAACACTTCCCTCAGTGACTGCGGGTAAAAGACAACCTCCCCCTCCCTCCTCCTGTAGCTTCAGTTTCCATGAAAGAATCTCAAAATAGACTAATAGACCTCCTGTGAGGGGACAGTAAATTCATTAAACTATTTTAAGGAATAGACATTCTGACTATTAATAATTTAGTCCCATTGCTGATCCATTTAAATACAGACACTGCAAAATCACTTCACATGCCTATTAACTACAATCTCTCAAGCCAACAGTAGTCCATTATTCATGACAGTTCTCCAGTTTGAGCTTACTAGTTGCTCCTGTTGTGTGAATTAGGAGTCTTCCATCACTTCTAAGGTTAAAGACTGAAAATGCATGACTTCAGGGTATACTTTCAGAGTACTCTTTATTCTTAATTTTCCTGCTTAGCAGTTACTATTGGCTTACAGCAATTTTTCTCAGGCCAAGTAGTATCATCACTGCTTTTACACAGCTTGGCCTTTCTTCCTAATCAACCTCCCCTTGGAAACATGGTCCAGAGAGGATTTCCTCTTTGTCAGGTGGCAGGAAACCACAGGTAATATTTTGATAGAATGATTAACAGAAAAAATAAAGTCTTCTGGTTCTTTCAAATGATTATTTACAGGACTTCTTGCAGAAGGAATTGGTCAACATATCCTAACAGACACAGACTCTAACAGTGATTTGTTTTTTCCAGTCAAAGCTCACACCATTCCTACTTTTTGTGGGGTTATATACCACATTTGCCAAATGACAAGGACTTGCTCTTTCCAGTCTTTATTTGCTCATCATCTGGGACTTGGGCTTGGGGTTTTTGTTTAGGGTTTTTTTAGTTAACTTTTAAGATGATTCATAATACACGATGGTACTGCGCTCCCTTTGTAACTGGAGTACAACCTTTTAAATGGAAAATTTATCATTGGTGCTCTTTTCAGAAAAAGAAAGAGAAGAAATGATGGTTTGGTCAAGATTCAGATGATTAATGACAGACTAAGCATCTGTTCATTCGTGACTTGCTAAATTTACCTGCACTGGCATGTTACATCTAGGACACAGACCATAATAAAAGGGGGAAAAAATGAGAGAGGGCAAATGTGATAGCTGTCTCCAAATACATGAGAAAATGTCATCAAGTAACAGAGATTCTGATTATTTGTATTACCCACAAAAGGCAAAACAGGAAAGAACAGCCTTTACAATGGTTAGAAATCATTCTAGAAATGGTGCTGGTTGAAAAGGAGAGACATGCAAATCAAGACTTTAGAAAGGTTCATGCCAGGTCACCCACATATGTAACACATTTCAAAAATCATCAAATTCTTAAAATCACCCGTGCCCTAAACAGTTATTAAATAGAACTTTCTAACTTTCTAAGTTCATTTAAGAAGTTTCAGACTCTGATTTGATTCTAAATTTGACCATAAAAACTACAAGCAATCATCCTCTGGGGGAAAAAAAAGCCCAAGAGAAAGCAAACAAAAATGTTTTGAGGGCACTGATATATAAATTCGCAGTTTATAATGTCACTCACACACTTACCTGGGGTAATGCATCTTGTTCTGATCACTTTGATACCAGCAATTTGTAAACAAACTAGAGGGTTTATTCACTGATGAACAATAACATTGAATAGAGGTCAGCAGGAACAGTTTTACAAGGAAAGATTGCTGGAGCTAAAATATATCTGTTGGGGTGAGTAAATAGAAGAAGAGAGGAATGTATTTTAACATTGACTATAACATTGAAGGGTAAAAAACAAAAACCAAAGAGGGAGATGAATTAATTAGTGTGGTGCCCAGAGGTAGTGGAGAAGGGATAATGAAGAGTAGTGGGATTAAATTAGGAAAAGCAAAATTTAGGCTGAGTATAAAGAAAAAAACCCTTACTAATAATGAGTTTTATTATTTTGGGAATTAATCTCTCAGGTGAAATGATGGAAACACCTGCCTAATATCTAGGACTTTTAAATTTAGGTTGCACAAAGGCATTAATGCACGATACAGAAAGCATGCAGGGAGGCGTATGCACTTTGGGGAATATAAATGCGCTGGTGGGGACAGAAAGAGCGGATGTCGCCACATCCTGTCACATCCCTATGACTGCGGTACAATTACCAACATCCTCTTCCAGAACTGCCCAAAACACAGCCTACGCCCACATCAGACTCTTTAGTGCACTACCTACACATGGGAAAGAGATGGGCATGTGCACAAGGGGATGGGCACACAGGTGGCGGCAGAACTGATCAACCCAAGTAGTCCCAAGCACAGCAGGATTAAGGACACATCAGCACATCTGGACTTTGTTCTCAATTCCAGCACCAACTCTCTTTGCAGTCCTTCCACGCCTTCCTTAGCATGTCCTTACCTACCACAAGCAAAACAGTTTCAAGGCACCAGGGAAAGAAATCCATAAATAAAAATGTAAAATATCATTGTTCCAATTAAAGCGTTTAGTTACTTTAGAGATTAGCTAGCCCGTGCCACAGCATTCAGAAGCCAGGCTTGGTGCTCTAGTCACAACACGCTCATTTTTAGCACTGTCTGTAGTAAATACTGCAGTTCAGAGGCATGACTACTATTGCTGCTGCCCCTTCATTTAGTTCACAAAGGGCCAAGCAAGCCAGCTAACCCCACCATAAAACAAAACAAAGCATCCCTTCAAAAAGCACTGCAAGTCAAAAATGGCACAGTGAAGTTAGTAATCTGATTCCATGTTTACAGCAGTTTTCCTACTATTTTAAGCGGGAATCATCACCCAAACCTGGGTTTTGCTGTGCCTATCTCACATAAAAGCAAAAACCAGCAAATGCTTTGCAGGCAATTCAGAGAGCACTGCAGGGATCACAACTGGATAAACAGTTTGTGCCTAATAGCAGGCAGGTCATTCACCCAAGTGGAAAAAAAAAAACGGAAGGGTTAAACGCTGGAGCTTTATCAGGAAATTTGAGGCTTTAAACTGGAAGCAATTTGTTCAATGGCTATTTTGACCATAGAACTTCCTAATCTCAGTTCCCATAAAGTTTGGCTTGGAGCCAGCTCCAATGGTTCATTTCAGCTGCACAGATATCTTCCACAGAGGAAATAAAAGGATTTCAAACCCTGGAGTCATTTCCTTTGGTTCTTGGCTCATTCAGAAAAAATGTCCTTTCGGTCAGTGATATCTCCAACTTAATTCCTGCAGCATGACTTTAAAAAAAAAAAAAAAAAAAAAGTCTTTATGGGAAACTTTTTCTGCAGGTTTGGAAGTATGCCCTATAAGCTCTTTGCCAGTCGGTGTAAAATACCTTCTTTCCTCAGAGAGGCTTGCAAAGCAAAAGGTCCTCTCCTCTTCTGTATTAACTCTGAGCTTTCCAGAAGTTCTTACTCACCTTCCAGTTCCATTTAATAATTACAGGATGTATTCAAGCTCATACACACAGAAATAAGAGTTTGCAGAACTCGACATCAAAATAATCTATTAAATGTTAAATGTACTAAAATCACAGGGAGTGATCCATGCACAGCTCCAGGTGTAGTAGTGCAAGCAGAACAAATATGCATTTATCAAAAGGAGCAATGCATTTTTTTCCCAAAAGCACCATAGGTTTTGAGGCACATAAGCATAATACATCACTCGATGTCTTACCTTTGAGAGCAACTGATAAATATTTGAAGATTTAGCCCCAACTTTGAAAAGTGATCCAAAGGATCCAAATACAAGCACAACAGGCCAGTCAACATACATGCCAGGAGTATATATCCTCTCTGAGTGAGGGCTATACCTATTTCTCGAGGCTACCATCTTAAACACGTAGTCAGGGTTTCACCGAAATGATGGAGATCACATTTTTGACACGCAGCTGAGCTGGAATGACTAAATCCATTTCCAAGTGCATCAGACCTGGGAACACTACCTTTACATCATCACAAAAGAGAGACGAAGTTTTTCAAATATATCCTCAGGCCTGTGACATTTCTAACAGTACTATAAAACAAAATACTCAGACGCAGGGCTCAGTATAAATGGTAGCATTTTAGGGTCCTATAATTTTAAGTTTACACATCCTTTGTCCTAAAACAAACTTTGAAGCACAAGGTCAGATCAGAGCTGTCACACATTTTATAAAGAAGATTGATTTTAGTGAAACTCAAGGCCTTCTTCAATACTCTGCTTCAGCATGCATCTAATGCTAAGCATACACATCATAAGGTGTCCCTTTGTATATTCAGAAAATTCAGAACAGCAGAGTAAAGGACACGTGCAAAATGGAAACATTAATGAGTTGAGCCCTAACTGTCAACTTCAAATGTCAATGCTGATCTCATGACTGATAATTAAATTACTCTTTCTCAGAAAGTTTATCACTAGACCAAAATTATATTTCCAGTTATTAGTTATGAATTGTGACTTGTATAACTTACATCCAAATACTCACAACTGTCAATTCTTGCATTATAATGATGCAAAGTATTATATGAGAGACTGATACATCAACTTCTAACATAGTAGTTCAACACACACATACAGAAATTTTATATACATATATATATATATATATATATAATCTCACAAGCTCCTTGATAACACTGCTCTGCACAGGGCAACTGAGGACTTAAAATTGGAGTCCTTCACCGTAACACAGAGCTTTTCCTAAAATGTCTTGAATACCATAGACTAGATCTCTAATCTACAGTGTGGACCTCTACTAGAGATAAGGTGAACGGCAATATTAGATATTATTTCTGTTTTCTGAAGGAATTGAGCTTTCTAATTCATAAAATAAATAAAGAAGCACATGGTTTTTGATATGCCAATCCAAACATTTCTGGTTTGCAAAGTTTTCTCCATTTAAATCTTTACTTACCAGGATTAAATAACAATGCAAACACATCGATGTAGCGTACGGAGTGAAAGGTCTGTGGGAAGTTTACAGGTCACTAGAGTTTCTGAGAGTAAAGTGGACCAACACTGAAATTATAATGGTACCTTTTTCCTTTTTTCCTTTCTTTTTTGAAGTAATACATAAATTCAAACCAAATGTTGACTGGAAAGTTTCTCCCCTTTTACATTCCACTTCTCTCCTCCCTTACAGGAATGCCAAACCCAGGAGCAGAGTGTCAGTAAAGACTGTCGAAACTGAAATGAAATTTCTGGTTTCACTTAGTCCTGTGGGCAACATGTGCTTCCACTCTTCACTAAAACATAGTGGGAACATGGGGCTTTAAAATTATAATCTGAAAATCCCATTTTCTTATGAGCCTCATTAATATGAAATGACTGAGTGACAGTCTCAACTTCCAGTTAAAATAACTGGGGACCATTTCATAGCCATTCCTCTGCCTTACCCTCACTCCCAAAACACACCAAGCTCACCTTGCTGAACTTTCAAAGGTCAATTTGAAAATACTCATTTTGGAATTATTTTATTTAATCTGCAAACCTACAAACACTTCCTAATCTTCACACTGGGAAACGCACAAATTTCACAAGCAGGTGAACCATGATGCAGCCACACTTCCCTCCTGTAACTCCTGCTCTCCAGCAAACCATGGCAGCTCCCACACACATGCACCCCAACGCAGCCAGTCAACCAGGTTAAGGAAGGAGAGGCTTGCTGCCCCCTTCTTCAGTCCAAGAGGCAGAACCTGCATCAGGAGAAATCCTCCAGGGACAGCCTTGCTTAAAAGGGAAGCAGAGAGCACTGGAGAGTGCCCGAGCCCTGAAAGCCCTGAGCCAGCATCTACTGGAGCCCAGCTTCCACGTAGGCTGCAATGGCCCCAAAGAGAGCTGTCCTGAAGAGAGTACATGCCCCTGCTCCCTTGCCAGCACTCCTCACGGAGGCACAGCTATTTAGATTATTGTAGCAGTCGGATGAAGCGATGCACTAAAATGATGCTACACCTGACCATACTTGTCTGGCTCCAAACTCGTAACATCGGGACAACTCTATGAAGTAAGTGCATGCACGTGGATAATAAGTTGGTCATTGAACCCTCACCCAACTATAAAGTAACCTCATGCCACAAAAACTGAGTTTGTTCCACCTCCTGTACGAAAACTTAGCTGCTTTGGTCATCAGAAACTCTCATCCATATTTCACCCATAATTTAATCACATTGCATTTACCCTCAATGATTCTTGCTGCCAGCACTGTGCATGGTTTTTTCCCCCCCTGCCTAATACCAGACATGGATTGCTTCATAGTCAATGCCTTCCCTATCTTGTTTTGCTTTTCTAAATGTTCTCTTAAATGCGATGTCTTCCACTCCCCACCAATCCCTCTCTCCACTCTTAATAAGAGCAGCCCCAACACTACTAAGAACTAAGCTGAGACTGTAAGAGCATGAGTCTGACAGCATAGAAGACAACAAGTCTAGCTTTTGTCCTCAGGGCAGCAAGTGAAGGGGAGGTCAAACAGGTCACCTGGATAGAGAGCAGCTGAGGGAACAACCCCATCAAAAACCCAGGGAGAAGAAATTAAGGTGGGAATTTCCTAATTTATTATGGAAACTATCATTTCTATGTCTTCCCCACAGGAGAGCTGCACACCTTAGTGTACTGTGCAGACAACTTACAGTCAGCAGGAGATTCTGGCTCCTGAGAGAAGGACAACAAAAGGAGAGGGACTGGATAAGACAAAGAAATCCAGCAGCTGAACTTTCAGGGACATCACTTCCAAGCACATCAAGCCAAATCCTGCTAAGGGATAGGTTCACAGAGGATATTTGAGCAGTGTTATACAGCAGGTCCAAGCCCATTAGGGCAGCTGCCAGCTGAAGGCAGCATTCAGGTGGTGAAGCAGGACATCAGCCAGCGCTGATCTTCCCTGCTGAGACCTGCTGACTTTGCATCTTCTGGCATTGAAAGTGTTCCTCTATAACTTGGAGCTAACCAGAAGGAAGGAGCAGGTTGGAGTGATAGCAATCTCCCTCATTAGGCAAACAGATGGGGGAGTTGGCAACCCTGGAGAAAATCAGAAGGTGATCACTAGATCTATCTCTCTGGCAAATAAAACTACAGGCCAGAGAGCATAAGTTGACACACTGGGATGGAAAGTAACCAGAGTCACGCAAATATGGTGCCAACAGCAAAGCTGAAACACTAAGAGGTCCCTAAATGTTTTAAGCTTAAGAAATAAGATGGGTGAACTGGAATACATACTATAGTAAGAAAACAGGTATTAGAACGACTGTGAAACCAGGGCAATAAGTGGGCTGCTGTGACACTAAGATATAACACGCACGGCACAGAGAGTAGCCTGTGCTGGTGTTGGAGATGTGATCAGGCTAAGCATGGCAGCAAGTAATGCAGAATCTGCAAGAACTGAAGTCCCTAAGCATGAAGAACACTAATTCTGCATTAGAGGAGAGCTACCTCTGTACTACTGCTGACCGCCCACTGGCACAGCAGCACCAGCTGCCACAGGTAGAAGATGCAGAAAAGCAGTAAGGGCAAAAATGAGTGGAGTGCTCATAGGGGACTTTTAATTATCCCTACACAGATTGGGCAAAATGGGATATAATGCAAAGATTGCATTTTTAGGTGGTATTTCAGAGAACAGCTGCTTAGGAAGCTAAGAAGAACAGATGCAACTCTTAATTTGAAATGACCACAGAGGAGGTTATGGGACAAATTGACAAAAGTCAACACTAACAAATTGGAACAACAGATGGTATTCACCCTCCCCATCTGAAAAGAGCTCCAGGACACTGGAGCTGACTACATATGCTAATAAGCGGTGTGCAGCTTCTTTTCTAAAACCAGCTTTGTAGCTGAGGTGGCACACATGGTGGCAGTGTTCTGGAGAGCTCCCAGGAGAGACCCATGTACCTACAGGTCTGTAAACCTGGTGTCAAATTACCAGAAATTAGAGAAACAGAATAAAAACAATGAAAATACAATACATGGAAAGAGTTAACCTGGCTCTTGTATGTTTGCCTCCAAGACCTATTGGAGTTCTTTGAAAACATCAACAAGCCTGTGGATAAGGGTGATCTGGCTAATATAGTCTGCTTGGATCTCTGAAAGGCATTTGACAAGGCCCTCACAAAAGATTTTGTAGGAAACTATGCAGCCACAGCTTAAGAGGGAAAGTTTTTGGATAAACAGTTGGTTAAAAGATAAAAACCCTAGAGTACAGGGCATGGTCTTTCTTACAAGAGGGGAACTGCGCCAATGGATTTCCACGTGGAGCTTTGCTGGGACCAGGCTGCACAACCCGTTGCTAAATTACAAGAGGCTAAGCAGTTAGGTGACAAGATTATTCAGGAGAGAAGCAGGGAGGGGGCAGCTGGGAAGAACTTCAGAAGGATCTTATTAAAGCTAAGCTACTGGGTTATAAACCCGCAGAAGAAATTAAATGTATACAAATGTAGTGCTGCACACAGGAGAAAATTCCAGTTTCACATCATAAAATTATGCTCTTTGAAATGCCCATAGAAATGTCAGCTCCATACTTGCTCAAAAAAAAAGCAAACAGAGTTCTAGAAATCATTACAAAAGGAATAAAAGGCAAGACAAAGAATATACTGCAGAAATATCTACCTATATTTCCCTGTCAGCCTCTCCTTCCCCATAACTTTTGAACCGACTCTATTCAAATAAATTTGAGAGAGGCAGCAATCTCAAATATTCTGACTTCCAAAAACTCAACCTCATGACTAGACACTAGAAAAAACATAGCAGAGTCCCAAACCAGAAGCTTATTAATCCCAGCAGCCTGAGAAGGAGATGTTGCATGGCGTATACTCTCTGCTTTAAGTGTAACTATATTAATTTAAGTGTAACTATTTTAACACTTTTATAGTAACAGCCCAAGAACTTAGAGCATGGCAAGCAGTAGCTATGCAATTCTTTCTAATGTAAGAACTCATATTCACCCAACCTGATAAATACATTATCTGTCTCCAAAACTCAAAGCATATTTAATGTCTGTTCCATGACTTTCTTCTCTAACTATAGTAGCAATAAAATCTGTTTTTATTAAAAAGGAAACAACCACTAGGATAATGTGTGACAAATAAATGAAAATTAAACACTAAAATTTTGAGCACTGTTTTTTTCCTCAGTTTGGGGGCCTTTTTTTAAAGATACATTCTGTCAATTACGTGGAATTTACCCTGCAATTTACTGTGAGCTGAAGTGACTGACAAGATACCTCATGCAAACCGGGTCACTCAGACTTTTTCTTGCTGTTTCATGATTAAAGGTTGACCACAAAAACCTTTACTTTCTGCAGAATGACTTGGTTCGCTGGTTAAATATGCAGGCAATTAACATAGAGATAACATACATTTAAATGGAGGTCCCATTGACCCCCATCTCCTGGCTGCAACCTTTGCTCTAAAAGCAGATAGCTTAGCAAAAATATTCAATTAATAAAAAGCCATGAAAGGCAACAAGTCCATTTGAATTCATTTAAAAATAAATGGTGTTTACTGCTCCATATTTAATAAGTTAATAAACAACAACACCACGACTAATACCGTGAGTAACAAGGCCGTGTGGCTGAAAGATCTTTACAGAGATCACAGGAAAAAAAAAATTAAATTTCTGTGTTTCTCCTTTGTTTAGATTAAACCAAAATATTCTACAAGCAATGAAGCACACAAAGCCTGTGTTCTTATGAGTCCCACCTTTCTTGTCTCTGCCCATGTCCTATCCCAATTGTGATGCTACAACTTTCTGCAGGAACTCAATACCCACATCCCACTCCCAAATTCTTTGATGGGCAAAACCAGCATAAGGTCTAGCTCAACCACAGGTGAGCAAGTAGTGATTTAATGTGGTGGATTAAAACTAAACTCACCCTGCATTTCTTTTATGGGAGCACCAAGTCTCCACTCTACACAGCTGCCTGTTTTCTGAAAATTTTTAACTTGGTTGTATTCGAAAGTCCCAATAAGTTGCAAAATTCTACACGAATAAAAAAATTAAAAAGCTTGGAGACCATGAAATTATAAACCAAACTAAGATATTTAAAAAAACAACAAAACAACCAAACAAAAAAACCCCAAAAAAAATTGAACCATTTGCAATTTTTGAACCAAACTTGCAATTTTGGGGTCCAAAGAAACCACATATTGCACCACTGCCATCTAATGGAAGAAAACATCAGCTGATCATTGGTCCTGAGGAAGACCCTGTCAGACAAAAACTATTTCACCAAGCAGGCAAGTCGTTTCTACCACCCCTAACATGGCCTCCTCCTTTTCTCATATATAAATTTAGCTCTCCTCAAAACATTCTGGGTTGAAAAAAACTCACTAAATGTTATCCAAATGTATGACTAGTCTCAGGAGAGCTGGAAAACTGGTTTGGGGGGTTCTTTTGGGGAGAATTCAGTAGTAAAGAAAAATGTTATTCAAGTCCATTCAAAGTCATTAAGATTACTCACAGTACCTAATGTTAACTGTGGTTACTGGTCTTTTTCAAAGCCCTGGGCTGCAAAGTCCATTGGACAAGGTTTTCTTCAGTACAATTGGTTAATGTACTGTCCATTGGCACCCAGAGATTTGCTGCTGTACAGCTACCATAACTGAAACAGATAGAGTGATAATAATGCACACCACTTCCTTCCCCAGAACTGGTGTGGGTGGGTTTTTTGCTGAGCGTTGAGGGAGCTATACCTTTATTACCAGAGGTTATGATTTTTCTCTTGTGTTGCACATACGTTCCTACTCCAGCAAACCTACGCCATCTCTAGACAGGTGGCCCTCAAATACCCAGAAAGAGATGTAATAAAAATGATGGCACGGTCTATTAGTGTCTTACTTTCACAGTTTATTATCTACCAACAAAGAGAACATTTACTTAATTCACTTGGGTAAGAGAGTTCTACTCTTCCAAACAAAAGCCAGAGACGTGCACTAATAGGGGAAAATTGGAAGGGTGACTTCTCCCCTGGCATAACGCAGAAGTGAGGTCACGCTATAATTAACAGATCTGATTCAGAATGGTTCCTGTCAAGTACCTGTGTTCGATAAGAGTTTGTCAATTGAATTTATTATGAAATTGTCACTATATCAAGTAAGCATTTACTTTGTATATTCTGCATACTCTGAGAGCACATAATGGAGTCTGCTTCAGCAAAACTAAGAAGCTAGGCACTGTCCTCCTCTGCCTGGGAGTTTCCACAGGTCAGCTGCTGTGCTGAAGGTCTTGAGACTTTCGAGACACCAACTTCTCAGCAGAGTACCACCGCCTTTGGGAGACACGACCCACCTTCAAGCAACCAGAGGCCTATCGTATTTACAATGAGATGCAGTATCATGGCATCAGAGGAAAAAAGTTAAAGTGATCCTGCAAGACAGCTGAAAAAAGCCAACCCATTGCAAGTAAGCTTTCAACAAAGCTGATGATGAGCTGCTGTTCAAAGAGGAAAAAAAATTCTCTTCTGCTCATTTCTGTGATATGAAATACGTATTTCCAAGTCTGCTGAGACCACTAAGAGCCTACTAACATTACCCAGTCCCAAAATGCACTTCAAACACATGCCAAGCTATTGGCAAAGTTTTATACAGACCAGTGAATCAAAACATTAATCACTGTGTATAAATGGAAATTTTACTTTTTTATTTCTCTGGAAGGAAACAAAATTAAACCAATTATTCGCCAGTGATATGGGCCTGCAAATTTTGGAAGCAGTAAATTAAGAATAATCACAGATTAGATATGTCACAGAATACTTGAACATCTTGGGTCTCCTTAAAGAAAATATTTGCTAGGCCATGAGTTCATTTATGAAAAGATAATGACCCAGGAAATATTTTCCTTAATTGCAAAGAAGCCGTTTAAGAAAGTGTCTGGGGAACTAATTAGAAAGGAGTTTCCTCTGTAGAGTACCTGGTTTTAAATTCAATAAGCAATTTTTAGAGGACTTACAGAAGGCCATTTAGATGCAGTCAATAACGTCTGCTGAGGTGCAGCAACATTTTGCAGACAGGGATGTGGGTATGAGTCCGAGTCCTCACCCAGACAGGGCAGTCACCAGGGCTGGCACGCTCCAGCTATGGTGACTCACTCAGCACGACTCATCAAACCCTTTTCTATTTCGCTACAGCAGAAACAGAAAACATTCACTAACATGCAAATAGCAGAATCTCCACCTCCAAGCTTAAGTGAGATTTTCAAAACGCTCACACATTTTCTAAGACATTTAATGTAAGTTGGTCAACCCAACAGGTGCCAGCAAAGTAGTTCACCCAACGGCATCACATGCTCCCGCTGAGTGGCATTGCTTCGTTATGCTACCTAAACATCCATAAACGCATCACCTGTAAGTTCAAGTGGACAGTTACATATGTATTTTTGAACACACAGGCACTTATCTCCCCCCCCGCCCCCCATGTAGTTTCTGGTAACTTCTTAAAATGGTCAGATTTGCAGAGTATCATAATTCACACGCCTGCAGATCAAACAAGCTTTCATTTGATAAGGTAGGGTGTGAACTTAAACCATTTCATAAGTGAGTTAATAATCTCATGGTTTCTTACTGGCCATTCTGTTCATTTTATTTTGATGTATGCCTGTCTTTACAGTGTTTAGATGTCTCCCTTAAGTATTTTTCCTAAAGACTTGGCATCTAGTCTCATGTGGTTACAAAGTAACACTACTTCTCTAATTTAAAGAGAAAAAAAATTCTCAACATTTACGAACAAAAACACAAGTGAAACTAAACTTTTAGAAAGCAGTAAGAAACCTAAAAAAAAAATCCAAACATTTACAAATTTTAAATAACTAACTTCATGATACTTAGGGGAAAAAAACAAAACAAAATAAAACAAAACAAAAAAAAAAAAACGAAACAACTTGAATTAGTTGGAGCTGCTACAGTTTAGTAGTGAGATGGATCAGCAGAGCTCTACATAAAACTTGTTAAGTACCTACCCACGCTAAGCATCTATCCAGCCTTCACGAATGCCTCAGTCAGAAAACCTGCTGGATTAAAATATTCCGTATTGCTACATTTTTAATAACTTATGAACTAGTATGCCACTGATTACATAAAACTTAGAAAAAACTTAAAAGAAAAAAAGAATTGAAATGCAAACAAACACACACAACTAATGCACACAAGAAGTCACCACATCTATTATCTATCCTGGCATCGAAAATAGGATTGATTTATTTTTTACACAAGTTTAGAGTTTCAAAATTAAGTAAGTCTGTTTTACAAATTATTTACTTTCTACAAGATCCATTTTCCCTTGAAGCACACTGTGCATGCCCTCCTAGTATGAACAGTTTACAGTCTGTGATCAGGCACAGGCCTACTTGGCAGGATTATATTTTTCTCTCAAAATGGCAATTCTGAGAATCATAAATAAAACAGCACAGTTATTGCAATTTGAGCTTATTCCCAATAAATAAAATTTATTAACTAAAAAGCTTTCTATGCAGCTTAGCTTTTTCTTCACTAGCTTATTGTTTCACACAGACTTGTTTCACATTGCTAGTCAAAACCAAATTGTGCCATCTGAAATACAATATGAACAGAAATTAATAAACATAAAGTGAAAGTACGCGATTTCATATGATCGCAAATAACCTTTAGTCTTCATAGACCATATGTAAAAAAAAATACATTCTAAAATTTAGAACTATAAAAGTATTTTGTCTAATGTACACACCAAAGTATATCTAGTACATGCTTACAAGCTTTGTTTATCAGAATACCAGAGCAGAAACATCTTGCTCATTAAGCTCCAATCCATTAGGGTACTTAGGGATCCTGGTGAACATAAGCAGATGAGTAGCACCACTGACACAAGGCAGGACAGACTCCTTTTGGGAGATAGGGAGCAGCACTTTATCATGCCATTCCAATTATCTCCAACACTTACAGTAAGCCTTTAGTTATCCCATTTTTGTTACACAAATAAACTCTCAATTTATAAAATAGGTCATGGTAAATTTTAAGTCCTGGTCTAAAAACAGCATGGCAACTGAAGAAATAAAATCGCATGTGATACATGGTGGGTTAACGCAGATGACCTTGTGGCATTTTTTTTTACCATAAACACACCACAATCCTAATGACTGCATATCTGCACCCCCAGTTTTCATATTTTAAAAATGAATAGATCATTGCCAGCATTTCTCAACAAGAAAAACGTCATAATGAAATATTAAAATTATAATTAGAGTCTCTATATTCTCCTCATCATGTTAGGTACATTTCTCTCCCAAGACAAACACCGCTATTCAACAAATCAAGTCACGCATGGTTTGAAAAAATATACATAAAATGAAGAATATGAAGTTGAAGTGTTTGTCTCCTACACATTACTGTGATTCATAGGTTTTCATTATTAAAAAAAAAAAAAAATCCCACAGGTGGGATTTTGGACTTTTAGTCATTCTCCCCTGCTCATCTTCTACGGTCCTAGTGAAATGCTCAAAATCCTACGAGCTCCTGATTAAACCAGGAAGTAAATCTGCATGCATGCAATTAAAGTGTCTGCAAGGGCAGATGCAGATGACAGTAATTCATACTCTAAGAAATGGGCTTGTGTATTTGGCAGATTAACTGTTCTGTATTCCATTGCTATGAGGTATGGAAACTGTACTGTGAAACAGCCATTACTCATTCCCTCGGCTCTAAGCACGTAGGTCTATCAAAGGCAAGCCAGTCTGGGGAGGATGGGGGGCGAGGGCTGGAAAGAGAAGAGTCTACGCGTTTCAGATTAACGCTTCTCTTGAATGGTTTCGTTTATTTTATTTCCCCTACTTTTTAAATTAGCAAATACAGTAGACCCAGAAGGGAAATGCGCAAGGGAGAGAAAGAAAGAGGGGAGGGAAAGGGAAAAAGCATAAGCAGCCAAAACTCTGACTTGTTCATTATAGGGTTTGTGTGTTTGAACATCTGAATGAATCATGTGTCTGTTTTTCATTATTCTCCATATGTGATTGTTCCCTGCTTTGTTCAGTGATTTCTGGCCATTTTGTCATGACTGTGCTTATTTTGTTTTATATATTGTTCTATTACAGGGTGATTGTTGCTTCTCCTCTGCCTCACTTAGCAGTTATGCCACCAACAAAGAGCAATCTGAAAATGAGAGGTTACGTCAAAAGGTTTCCCTAGTGAACTCCCTTGCAGCATATATGATTACTTTAGACCCAACTGCTTAATTTATATCAGAGAGAAATCCTCAGATAACACTATTCCTTAGCATGACAGGAATGCAGTGGGTATCTTTTTAAAAATCTGAGGAATACTGGAAAATGACTTGAAGCCCACTGCAGAGTATTTTCCTCATTTTTCCAAGAGGAAACCTAACACTTCTTGCTAAGCAGTGGCCTCTTTTAACAGAGCTGCACGGGGTATTTTAAATAATTTCTCTGCTATATTAGATATTTTCCACTTTCAGCTCTATTCTATACCTTGGTCAACACACAAATGACACTGAAATGGATTTTGAAATCTCCAGTCACATGATAACTTCTTCTATCATCTCCCTGAATTTAATCCACTCTCCTGCAATGTATAAACATTACAGGATGATGCGTTCCTTTAACAGAGTATCTCATGCTTTGCAGAAGGTGAATGAGGTCCAGAACACTGCAAGGGAACAAAAAAAATGCCTGTTGTTTTTTGTTTGGTTGGTTGGTTTGTTTTTCAAAGGAGTTGATGCAGGTCCCAGTGGTTTAGAGACACTTTAACCTAGTTTCAACTTCTGGAGAATATCTTTGAGCAAATGGTCATATTAATCCATTCACAGACCCTCAAAGATAACAGGTGATTGGTATCATGCAGCATGGATTTAGCAAGAATAAACAATGTCACAACATACTTCCATCTAGATGTAGGTAACTACTTTTATGGATAGGTAAGTACTACATATTTTAGTTAAACCTTGGTTGTTTCTCATAACTTGAGCAGATGGGGATAGATACAATCTAGCTAAAACTGTGATGTAGGTGCCAAGATTATCAGCAGAACTTATTTAAGAAAGAAGTTCTCAATAGCTCAGAGTTGCACTACGTGGTATAATGCAGGGTTTCCTCAAAACTCTTCAAGTCTATTATTATTCTGTCTTTTCCAAATTATCTTGTCCAGTGGATTAGAGAAATCATTTATTAACTGTGAGGAGGATACTGAAGAGGTAAGTGCTGCAAGCACTCTGAAGACTTAAGATTTGAGAATAATCTTAGCAAACTAAGGAGTAGCCAGAAAAAAAACTAGGATAAAATTCAATACAGACAAATGAAAAGTACTAGCCTTAGGAGGGAATAATCACCAGCACAGAGCAGAGCACACAATGAGGAATGCCTGGCTGGCAGCCGTGCTGGAGAAAAGAATAACAGAACTGTAGGCTGCAGAGAAGCCCTTAGCATAAATCAGCACTGTTGTTCTCATGCAACACCCTGTGCCTCAGAAATGTTTCTACATTTTCAATACACACAGTTATTTACATGGATATATCAACAAAGAGGAGAGTCATGTGATCACAGAGGAGACAAATGAAATAACCCCTCTGCACTATTTAAAATGGTAAGATTTAAACTGTCTGATATCCTGTGCCCAGCTCTAAGGTCTTCAATAAAGTCAGCTAATTAGAGAGAGACCAGTGAAGTGCAATATAATCAGAAACTTAAAACAAAATGCCCTTAAGGATAAAGTGAAAGGACTGGTGTTTAGTTTAAGGAAAAAACACAGCGGACTCATAGTAGTTTTCAAATACGTATGTTTGCTGCAAAGCGGAAAGGAATAAACTGTTCTGCATGTCCAGTGGGGATAAGAAAAGAAGCAATAGGCTTAAACTGCATCAGGGGAGATTTGGCTTAGACACTAGGAAACGCTTCATTATAAATGAGGAGAGGGAGCGCTATCACAGATTGCCTGAGGACCTTGAGGAATCTCCACTGCTGGAGGCCTTTGAGTGCAGGTTATAGAAACACCCTTCAGCAGTGGGTTAGAGCTGATCCTGCCCCAAGGCAGGTCCTGGACTCTTCAGTCCCTTCCACTTCTGATTCCTGGGAAGCTTTTTTTTTTTTTTCACTTCTGCCAGCCTTACTAAAGAGAAAGGAAATTGTACCCAGCATTTAAAGCAGCAAAACGCCTATTCTTTTTATGACACAAAGCATACTGTTAATAAATCCAATTATGTTTACGATCTTTTAATGGCACCACTTATGTCATAAAGATCCATCTTTGAAAATACAAATAAATATCTCTGCCCTACAGTGTAATACAGCAGTGTGAAAGCAAACTTTTACAAAATTCCAGCTCACTCTTATATGGTCTTTAACCACAACAATCTCAAAGCTAACCATGATATAAAGAACACCAAATTCAGATGGTTTTCTTTCTCAAAAAATGACCATTCAAATTCTTTACAGTTTTTCCACTTCACATTTCATGTTTCACAAACAGGTCCATTTGTGTTTATCTCTGGCAATGGAAGCAATTAACACTGATTATCAACAATTACCCATCAAACATGCATTTAAAAACAAAACAAAAACTTAAGAAAAATCATTGAACATGCTTCCCCCATATTGTCTCCACCAACCGTTAGGCATCCAGTTGAAGCACCTACACTGACAACACAGTGGTCTCAGACAACCAAGATCAGCAGAGACAAAATACATTGATCTCTCCCATGGGCTTCATCTCATTATTCAACATACAGCTCATACAGTTCAAATCCAACTCCATCTGCTTGATTTGTGTTGCCATTTCAGAAGGACAGGAAAAAAAGATGAAAAAAGGATGAAGCTGACAGAGGAGAGAACAGAGAACACCTGTCTTGTATGGTAGTGAAAAAGGGACATGGACAAGGACCTACATGTCCCCTATCCCCAAAGGAAAGTCTTAGCTGGAACGTAAGACAGCCAAGAGTTGCACCAGGGTAACCTCAACCCAATCACAGAATTCCTATTTCTCATCCCTCACATCAGCAGCTCAAGTATCTCCAGCTCTCCTAGGCCTAAGCCTCAACTCCTTCCTGCCCAAGAGTTCTGTCCCCAAGTGTTCCTACCCCAAACCCCCTTCCTATCCCATCACAGCACTCTTCTTCCTCATTAAACCAGCTTAGAGCCCATTCAAGTCACTCAGCCCCACTGTAGCTCCATCAAACTGCAAGTCCCCCTCTTCCTACAGCTCCCCATGCTGCTCCTTGCCTATAAAACTCAAAATCTCCTGATCATGCAGCAGCCAGTAGCAGGCATGTCCATCTCCTCCCAGATCTGAGAGTGCAGCACTCACCCCTTTACCTCCCTGGCCACCCTCTCAGGGCATTCTGCCCAGCCTCTCTTCCCACAAGGGTATTCCTTCATAATACAATCAAAACAAAGCAAAAAAACCAACCCAAACAAACAAACAAACATAAAACTCACAAGAAACTAGGTTTTGTTCCTTGTGTAATACTAAAAGAAATAGAGAGAGCACGATATTATCAGAAGTCTGCCAGAACCCCAAGAAAAGAAAAGCATGTCCAGGCAAAAGCAAATGCATGACAGTGCCACTTCTGATGATGGCCTGTGACTGATCAGTTTGGTGAAGTTTTCTACAACTAGAACTGTAGTCTTCCAGCCTACTTTTGTCTTGAGTGGCTAATGAATGCTGTTGTGGCAGGCAACAGGTAAAGGCACACACTTCTACAAACACCATTGCTACAGTTGGCAGAATTTTGCCCCATCTCATAATTTCCCCAAAAGTCTTCCTCTACTTCTTCACACCCTACCTGGCCACTTGTGAGGTATTCCTGTACTGCAATGTTTTTTCTTTTCATTAATTCATATAGAAATGCTGTCCAGAATGTGCTTCTTATCAAAAGAACCTACTCTAGTAGATCTTATTACTCCAAAAGGTTTCTTTATACTACTAGTGTAAAGTCATTCTCAAGCAGAGCTTCTCTCCCATAGACTCAATGGCTTTTCAGACTGGTAAATAACAGTTCTAGTCCTGAGATACTGCTAGACATGTTAATCATTATATACCTCACCAAATACAGCTATACACACCCACGAAACATGCCATATTGCACAAAAAAAAAAAACAAAACAAAACAAACCAACAAACTTTTCATACATTAGCAGACAAATTAAGAACACAAAACTGGAAGATAAATCATTTTTATATCTTGGTATCACAACTTATGGATCTATTCGTGTCAAAGAATATTTTCTTCTTCCAATAGCATAGGCCAAGACTTCACAAAATCAGAAAAATTAAACCAGGTTTTGCTTGGGAAACTTTTCCCCAAGGTTTCTCATTTTTATATAGGAAATCAATTTGCATCACTGATGATATCATTCAAATCAGACAGCACTATGTGGTTAGAAGGTAATTTACTTTTCTGCTGAAGCAATTTGATACTTGTTCTGATTTGTGATTTTCATTTTGTTTGTTAATGAAAAAAATTAATGAGCAATGTTACTGGAAACACAACTCAAAGCTTTGGCATTATTAAATATGTTTGTAATATACCGTACATTATGTTGATTGCATAGTTGGAGGCAAAGCCTTGGCAGTCAAGCCACCAGTCAATCATTCAAACAGACAACGAACTCACAGGGTGGACATTTTGCACGTACCTTTGCACTGATTTGTGTTTTTGTCGAGAATTGCCTTTGTGGATACAATTTTCCCGTACCTATGGAGAAAACAAAAAACAGAAATACACATTATTATATTTTAATAACATGCATACACATTTTTGCACACATCTGTAATACATATCCTAGGAAGAGATCTACCACTCTCAAAAAAATGTTCGCCTGATACTTCTGGAGAGGGTCCTTCAGCCACTGTAATTCAACAAACACCTTTCGAGTTCACCTGAAAACAACTGGTCATTTGCCGTACCCTGTCCATCTCTGGTCACCACGCTGTACTGCCACCTTAATTGCTGATTATGGTAAGGATTTTAGGACATCAGCACTAGGTAAAGACATTTCTTTGGTGAAGTTAATTAGCTTTGCTTAAAAGTATTTTTTTCATTTTTAGCTGCCAAAGTTTGTTTCAATACAGACGGACCAGATTCCTCCATGATTAATAAAAAAGGAAGATCATTTTTTTACATGCATGCACACACAACTGCGCTCATGCATGCATCTATGCCTGCGTATATACACTCTAAACTTCTGTTTTGGATAAACAGAAGATTTGAGGTTCCTGTGTGTCTCCTAGTTCTTTCCAAGATAAATGTTAATACTGATTTGAATTTAAGACCGCCTCCCACAGACAGCATGGCACTGCACTGCAATCCGATAGAATGATGAACAGGGAATTCAGGCAGCTACAGCTTGTTGCATTAAGCTTCTAGACCATAAAACAGGTATCTGGCTTTACCTCATCAAAGTTAAGACTAAAAATGCAGACTTTACAGCAAGTATCACAAAACCCCAGTAAAAAAAACTCCCAGAAGATGGAATTTGTGGCTCAATACAAGACTTCACAAGAGTAAGGAAAATACTTTTGTTTCTCAAGCCACCAATATATCTTGGTCTTTGCTTCACTGAAGAGAGCTTCCTCTAAGATGTCCTTTCCCAGGTTTTTTTAAAAAGCTTTACCGGTACACTGACAGACTGAGTTTCATTTGGAAGAGTTACCCATGGAACGTAACTTTTACCATCAATGAATTACATATTACTATACAAAACTATAATAGAATTGTATCTTCTAGTGGCAAAACACCACCCATGGAAAATAATGAACGGTTCATTAATTAAACCACTGAAATGTATGGCAGACCAATTTTTATTTGGTTCACCTAGATTAACAGCAATATAAATTTGGTGTTAGTGAAAATCCAGAAACCAGAACATGGAAGACCTTGCTGCATTTCCTTTGGCTGCCTGGGGAAAAAAAAACCCAACCATCTCCTACTATACCGAAAAGGACTCCAAGGGCAGATGGAACACTATACATGTTGAAAGCCATGCCTTTCTCNATTCACAGGGAAAAAGGAACCTTTGGGTTTCAGTCTACAACTAAGTACTCAGCAAATGCTTAAGTATCTTGTGAAGGGAGAGCAGCACCAACACGAAAGACTGGGAACAGTCTGCCTAAACATACTCCTTGGTATCATCAAAGAAGATTTGAGGCCATTTTGTGCCTGACGAAGTTCTCAGCTGAAGTTTCCACACCATGAATGACACGTAACCACTCAGCTTTAGACAAAGACCACTCTCTCCGTGTCTCTTCACTCTGCTTTCATGACTGATGCAAAGTGAGGCTTTCCATTCCACTGTTTTTCCTTTCCCCAAGAACCCAACTTTCATGTTATGGAGGAAGCCTTCCTCCCTGCTACACACCCCCCTTATTTGCTGGCTCTATAGACAGGCAGGATCTTGTGCTCCAAAGGCAGGCGTAATCTACCATATGCTTCACCACGATGGATGCACGGGTAGGTAGCTGCAGGTCTATTTTGCCTTAGCTGGCTCCACTCCAAATACACACACATAACAGATGTAATTTTAACCATGAGATCACATGCTTTTCTAACCTCAGGTGTTTCCAGAATTGGGGCCTTTATATGCACTTATGTTCCACTTAATTTTATAATTCTTCATGGTAATACCTGAAGTTGACTTTGACCTTGAAGACATTAGAGCACATATCTTAAGAAAGCAAAGCCAAATTCTCTGCCAGTGTGATTTATGGCTGTTCAGTGGGCCAATTTACCCAGCAGGAAATTTGGACCATGAGGTGCATCCTCATTTGTTTGATTTATTTAGATTTAAAAATCAAATACATTAAAAACACGCAAAAACATGCCTATCTTGTACAGTAAAGGGCCTCTGACAGATATATAGAAAAAGAATCCAACAAAAATCAGCAGCTAACCCACAACAACCTCAAATAAAACACAACCCCTACCTAAACTTTCGCCAACAGAAACTACCACCCAGCCTCCATCGCAGTCCAGCCTCTCCTACTGAATCGGTACGTTGTTTCATCCAGGTCACGTGAGAGCTAAAAGTTAACATTTCTTGCCAGCAGAGGCAGGCATTTGCGGTTCCACTGCTTTTATTACCCGTTTCCCAGAGTTATTTGCTACATACTGTGATCCTGCAAACACTTAGTTACACTAGAGATTTTACTCACAGAAGGAATTCTGTTCAGTTCCAAAGAGGTTTCCTCCCGCACGTAAAGTTGTGTGCACACCTTCACGTTTGCAAAAGCAGACATCAGAGTGGTAAGAGGCACCACAATAACAAACACTGTTATAGGCAATTAGCCATATGCACGCAATTTAATCTACCACTATAAACCTTGAGCGCTACCACAAGAAAGTAATTGGAATTAATTTGGACACCGTTTTCCTAAATATTTCAAGTAATTATTTCACAGTAATCAGAACATCAGTTCTGATGAAGAATGTTGGTTTGTGTGCTGCATGAAATTAGGAAGTTATTCTGTTCCTACAAATGTACTCATATTTCTTTCTTGCAGGCGTGGAGAATAGTATTAAGTTATGCCTCCTCTCCAAAGTTGGTTGGCTTTCTGTTTGTGTGACCTTTAATTGTGATTTGACTCACTCGGAAATACCAGAAATGTATTCTTTAATGGGAATGTCCATGAAAATAAGGATAACATGCATCACAAGAGATGGCCTCCTGTTTTCTTCTATTTGAATGGAAGCTGCTATAAAATCCAACAACTTGCACACCTCTGTTCTGCAAACAAAAATATCATTCATAGAAAAACAGCAGGTATTGTTTGCTTGTCATGAGGAAGCATGAGCACTATTATAATTTTCTACTGATCTATAGTGCAAAGACATATTTTTTCAAATATTTTGAATCAAAAATTCTGGTCAGAGGAAGATAATTGCGAATTAAATTCATCTCAATGTCATATTACCAACCCTTCAACATAATGACTGCATCATCACAGTATCCAAGGGAACAGACATTATGAAGCTGTGAGATGTCTACCTTAAGAATGTGTCTACTGACCATCTGACCTGAAATTTCTACTCAAAAGATTTCCAGTTATACAACACGTGGAGTTTTTTATTACATTCTTCCCCAAGTGTTATTTAAAGGCATAGTAAGCACAAATAAAATTGTTTATATAGGAGTTTTTAAAATCCTTTTAATCCCTTAAGTTCAATTATGTTTTTTATGCTTTTCCATGTAACAGTTTTAATTTAAAATGAGGTGGTTAGACAGTCAACGAACCTTCCATGTCAGGAGCAACTACAGTGACTAGAACTTCATCTCATTAAAGAAGGACCCGTGCAATGAGATGGTGACTAGTCATCTCCACTGTTTTTTGTAACACATGAGGACTGCCAAGAAAATTATAAGGTTTAAAAATTACAGAAGGTGGTACTTCCCCAGAATGGAGAGTTACTCATGGAACTCATTGCCATAACCCGCATTGATGCCCCACAGAGAGCATCTCTATATAAAAGAAAACAACAAACTATCAGACAACTTATTGTCCCTGTTTTAACATCAGGCAACTCCACGTCTGCCAAAACAAATTCCTGTCTGACCTAGCCCAGATATTCTCACACAGCAATAGAACATTCATTTGGGGGTGGAAATACCTTCTTACAAACTTAAACATTTTTACCTTCTCTTATATTAGTTTGGAGTGAAATTGTTCAAGTCATCTGATACCAACTATGAAAATAAGAAAGGTCACTTAAAAAAACCACTTCACTTACTAATGGTGGTAACACGCTGCGACACACGGAGGGTAGGACTAAGGGAAGAGCCCATCATGCTGTGCAAAGAGGACAATCTCCCTGCTCAGTCCTGGCTACAGAGCTATGTCAAAAACTACTCTCAAGAGCATCATCTCACTGCCCCCCACATTTTCTGACTAATCAGCAGACTCGGGAAAGATACAAGCAATGCAGAATAAACCCTTAACATACACTGAAGTTGCAGTATCAATAGATCATCTCAAGAGCTCGTAGGCAGATGGTCGATCAGCACTTACACTGCAGACAAAGCTCGACCCAGTCATTTCCGGGAAGTTATTTGATAACTGCTGTTAAAATGGAGATAGTTCCTAAAGGAAGCACTTCAGCTGCAAGTGATACCACTTACAAGACGCATGAGCCTTTCCCACTTCCCTCACCGACCTCAAACTGATATTGAATTTGCTGTCTCACCACACACAGAGGATTCGAGCCATTTCTGCTTCTGCTTGGAGGAAGCTGAGGGTCCAGGAGAAGGAAAGTGGGTGACCAGGATTGGGAGGAAACAGACTCAGATGGGGACCAGCCAGGGCAGAGGAACCAGGCACCACCACCCCACTGCCGGCAGGCAATAGCCCAAGGTGGGAAGCCTGGTGAGAGACAGCTATCACCAAGAGCCACTAAGGCAAAGAAGGGATTTCCTGGGAGATGAACCTGTTTGAGGCCACTCAAACTTTCAACTTTTCCATGGTGTTATGGAGATGAAACGCCTCTGGCATAGGTACATCTTACTCTGTCCTTCAAGCCAGCCTTTGGGCTGCCCATGGCTAGTCCTGTAATGCCAAAAAGCCATCGGACCAGACAGGCAGAGTCCCTCACCACTCCCCTCGGGGCTCCAGGCTTGCTGCCATCCTCATCCACAAGGTGGTAATGCACAAACTCATACAAAACACAGCTTTGCCTAATTCCAGTTACTGCTTGCATGTTTTAAATAAATGCAAAACTTGGGTTTTAAACCCAAGTAACCAGCGTAGAGAATTCTTCCTTGTTTAGTTAAACCAATGGAGGTACCATGTAATTTCCAAGTTTTGAGTTTAATAATTATATCCACAGCCTTAGGGTTCACTCAAGGCCTCACACATTGCACAGAGCACAATTCACCCAACTGAAAGCAGTCTGCATTTCTGCGCATTTAGGTAATGTATGCTTTTATCTCAGGAACTTTTGTACCGGGATGAATTTGACCAGCAGTAATTGGATTCAGATAAGCAACTTTTAGGTTCTTTCATTCTTGTGAATTAATTTATAAATAGCATAACTGAGTTCATTTTGTTTAAAGCAGACTCTATTAGGAAAAGCATGGATTTTGGTTCGGAAAAAAAATGCCCTTATTATGAAAGCCTAAAGTGCAGAATGAACTGCTGCTGGGTTTCTCAGAGAGATGTTATTCCTATAACACACTGCCACATGAACCTAAGGCATCCAAATACACAAAAAGAGGAAATGCACTCACAAAGAAAGTTCGGGTCTGCATGATCATTTTTGGACATTTCCTCTACTGCATAACATTTTCAATGCTTCTATTTTTTTGTCAAAAATACAACACATTGCTATTCTATCCATTAGAAAAGATTGAGCTACTTTGTTGTTGTTTTTTCATATATTATTTTTTATTTTAAAATGAAAAGTTAAGACTAAACTATTTCATTTACACAGAGACACAATGACAAAATTACTGCTATTCAGAGAACCTTTTATTTTCACAGCCCAGCACATGGCTCAGGGAACAGGCAGAAGGAGGTAGCTGCAGGGAACCTATGGGGTACTAGATTAACCAGACCACTCTTCTCTAAGAGTTTAACCTTCAGCTGTTTTCCCAACTTACTTCAGTCTAGCTGTCAAGTTTACAAAAATCTTCACTACCACACAAAAAGGGGAGGTGGGGGGTGGGGGAGTGGCTCTTAAATCCTTTGGTTGTACATCTAAAATGGCCATGGACTCAGAGCTCCTGAGTTCTTAGTACTAAATTCTGTAAGGGAAAGTGTTGCTCAGCAATTTTGAAACTCAAGTTTTGTATTTCTGTTCTAACAACAGCGTCAGGAGCCCAGCTTTAAGTAGGCAGTAATGAATGTTGTAGCATCCATGAGGAATGAATTCAAGTGAATGCAAAATTAGAGAGAGGAAGTAAAGCTACAAATCTCACAAAATAATTCTATGCACATGTCTGTGAACAGTATTATCACTTTAGACGAATAAAACCCAAGATCATACCATTCTCTTGAATAACAGCTCCGTGTTAGGAAGAAAGAACCTAAAAGTCTATTTTAGATTATGGATCATGCCATTTACTTTATGCTGGATTTACAGATCATATTCAGCAAGCCTGCTTTCCAGAAGACGCAAGCACCATTTAGCTCAAATCATGGGGCTCTAACAGCCCTGGAGCAGCTGTATTAGGTCCTTTGGTGCTCTTTTAGTGAAGGATATGGTGGAGTCAGTAGTTCTAGTGAAGTTCACGTCTTGTAAAATTTCAACAACCTAGGGTAGAGAATACTGTAAATATACCTCTTAAAATGCGTGTAGAAATAAACATCTACAATCAAAAAATTCCTCTAAATTTAAAATGCTAGCTTTCCTTTCCAGTGTCCTGAAAATATTCTGCTATTAAAGAACAGGAAGCATCTTGCCTTCATCTTTCACTAAAACAATAGAGGGGTCTCACATTCAAGTTAGAAATATATTTACAAGATAATACAGATATTACCAAGAAGGAGAGAGTCATATTTCTTATTCAAACTAATCTGCATACATATTCTTAAACATTATGCATATTCATCTCTTGAAAAAGAGTCCCTTATAAAAGTGTACAGGCTCTGAAGCCTTGCTGTAACTGTTTTCAGTACTTGGGAAATTAAGCCAGGTAAAACAGAAGTCAAAGTAGATGAAATCTAAGAGATACTAAATTTCTGGAAACAGAAAGAACTTGATCTTTCAGACTTGCAAAAAGTCTATCACTTTAGCAGTTCAAAGGTAGTAACTCTTCTGTAGCCTTGTTTCTTTTCTTGCCAAAAAATAAAAAAATAAAGAAAGGTGTTTTTGTCTACATGTAAATGAAATTAAGTGGCTTGATCCAACACTTGCAGAAATCAAAGGCAGTTTTGTGATTGCCTTCAGTAGGTACAAGCTCAAATCCTATTCACAGTGCTTATTATAAGGCTACAGATTTGTCACACTCTCAATACCCAAGACAGAATAAAATGCCAGTTACTAAATTGGCACTCTCCATAAAAGCCTGACATTTTACAGCAGTTTTCCCATTTTTTTGCAAGTTCTTAGTTGCAGTTTTCATTCTACACACAGCTAATTCTGAATTAGCGCTACATATTATATTCATATTATATCTGTGTGTTTGAATATTGATGCTATTTAAGACTATTTAAAACATGATTACATTATTGTATATCATATTTAAATTAAAATTGAGCTCCATATTTTTGCCTTGCTAGAAAGCTATGTTTTTCTCTCACAGTACTGCCATAACAAATAACCAGTGTTAATAATTAATTAGCAAAATATTCTCCAGTTGTTAAATTAACTATGGAAAACAAAATTCACGCACAAATTAATAACTGTGATTTCATGCACAACACTTAAGTCCTTCTTCTGGGCCATCATTAGATCTTCAACTACTAATTATTCCATATTTTCAAAAATTCAGATGTCTTAAAAAATAAAACGCAACTTTTGTCTGCAGACACTCAGCACTGCTGCTAAATTTTCTGTATAATGATAGGATGCATTATTGGAAAAACAGCTTAGGGATCCAAAACCCTCCACAGAATGAGATGTGATTTACTGTAGCCTGTCAAAAATAACGCCAGACATACCCTAATTTTCAAAGAATGAGGCAGGGAGGGGAAAGAAACAACAAAACATCCCAAATCTATCTTTTCTACTATGAAGACATTGCTCACCGGTGTTGGAAGATAAAAATCAGGCAGATCTTCAAACTTCAAACTCTAACCAGCAACCCAGTTATCTGAGATATTCTGGAAAGAACCCCCCTGACATATTACTGTGTGTAGAATTTATTTACTTTGTATGTTCTTGCATGCTGTGCTGTCTTGTATCCGATTTCTCCTTCACAGTTTTGCTTACTTATGGAGGATTCATTGTTAAATTACAGTTGGTATGAACCAGCATGCCAGCATACCATGATATTAATCTCTAAAGTATTCAATCATTTAACAATAGCCTCATTATTCAAGGGAATTCAGAGCGTTCGGTTTCTGCAGATTTTCTGACATTTCACTAAAACAATTTATTCTTAAAAGAATTCTGTGACTACAACACTCTGTGAAATATACATATATGTCTCAATGAAATGCCTCCCCTCCAGTAACAGCCAAAAACAGAAAATGAATTAAAAAGAAACAGAATTAAAACAAGAAAGAAAGCAAGAACTCTAGCTACTATCAGGGACCAGGAACTCAAACTGATAATTCAAAGCAAAAGCATTTTATAGAGTTCACACAGAGGCCATTTGAATCAAATGTGAGAGTGAGACTTCTTGAGTTCACAGAGCTCCCATTTCATTATTTACAAACCAGAAAAACACGGGTACTTGGGATGTCTTAGGAAACACCTTAGTTATGATAAGAATGGTTTCTAAGGAATTTTACATTGCAAAATACATATTTCAGGAACTACATCACAGATTTGCTCCTTTTTCTTCAATATCATTATTCTAACCCTTTCCTTTCCAGGGCTGGAATGTCACAGTTGTTTTCATATTCCAACGGCCAAAATTTGACAAAAGTGATGCAGAGGAACATACCTTTTTTCTGCTTGAAATATTGAAGGAGTAAAAAAGAAGAGCATGGATTTGGATTTTCGTAATTACATGGACAAAAAGTACATGTTGCTTGCCCAGGACTGAGACAGACTACTTCTGGTTTTAAGTTATTTAGATTTTATTTAACTCCACCAAGTATATTTTTAAAAGCAAAGATTTTTGCCCATTTATTCGAGCAACTCTGTAACATAAAGACAGCCTTAGGAAAGGGTGTGGAAATGGATTCGACAAGCTGTTTGTCCACAATATTTATAAATACTCATGCACGTGTATAACTGCAGGCATGTAAGGAGCCCAGTTGAACTCACAACAGGACGATCTGCATTTCTCAAGGCTAAAGCACGTTTGTAGGCTCATAAATTAACGTGCTTGTTCACCCTACAGCCTTGTTATAGTAAATAGACTTAACACAGGGCACGCAAGTGCATGCTTCCAGTAATCAAGTGCTTTGCTTTCCTCAACACAGGGCCTATAGCTACTACTACAGTAACGACTTCTAGGACAAATCTGTTCTTGCTGCAGGTACTCTCCAAAACCTTCTCTTAAGTTAGAGCTTTGTCAAAGATAAAATTCAAAACAGGTGAAGCTGCCCAGCATGCAATATTGATAGGTAATTTATGAATCATGTGTTCATTATTTTTTGTATTTTCAAAATGCTTTAAAAAACCGCAAGCAAATATAGCATTAAATGAAGAGTCATCAGTACAAAACCACATTTACAGGTTTAAAAAGTTATTTAGTATAGAACCGTTGTCTATTTTATAAATAATTCTTCATTATGCAAAGAAAGATGGACATACTGAATGTATCAGCCTCACTGTGTCAGGCTGGTAAATACCTTTGGAGACAGAGGGCTTATTAAAAACTGCACTATGCACCACAGTCTTGGTTTCCAGGAATGTGGTGCCTCCCTTCTGGGTCCAATAAGCTGCCCCAATTTATACCAGCAGAGCAGTTGCCTCCTTATTTTCTGCCTTTGAGCGTTGAAGTTACACTTTAAGATAACATCAAGGGGCAGGGAATATGGAGTAATTATCACATCTCGTAGCTTTCTGCTCATCAGTCAGCACTTCGGACAATGAGCCTAAGAAAAACAAAATCTTAGTCAACCAAAACCTCCTCACTCAGGCTTTGTGCCAGCTTCTCTGACTGGACACCTTGGCCACGAGTCTCCTACAGAAGAAAAGCCAACATTGGCAATTACTGTGCTCTGCTGTGGTTGAGTTTGCACCCAGAAACAGTCAATGTTGACTAGGAAGGGGTTAGGTAAGCCACGGGGTTCACTAAATAAATATGCTTTTTATAGACTAAGTGCCTTCTGTCCTTGAACAGACACTTGGTTGGTCCTGTCAGGCTGAACTCTGGATGAAGAGCTACGAAAAAAGATGGGCTATGTAACCTGTCCTTTCTGAAATATACATGGGCAGATCTGGAGAAAGAACCAAGAACTTAAATATTTTATGTTTCTGCTGAGAAATTTTACCCCAAGAATGAAAGACTCACTGAAAAACAGAGTGAGCACATTTTGAAATCTGATCACTAACACTGAATTTGGAAGCAAATTAGCTTCAGTAGTTTGGGAGCCCTCAAGAAGAATTTTTGTATATTGTTGGTGTCAGGTGCCTTCAAATAAACAATCAAATAAGATACAATCCTCAAATCAGTGGAAAAACTAAGACCTCACTGAGTATTTGGAACACTTTGAGAAAGAGCTGTGATTCACTAGGCTAAATTCACAATTTTTTCTGTAGTGGCTCAAAGAGTAGAATACTGACAATTCCCTACTGCTCACCAATATGCCAAAAAGTTATTAAATTAACTTTTGGTATTAAAATGTAACTAGGAAATAAATATGCTTGAGATATGCTTTCATTTTGCTTATGTTTCAAGCCTCTGTGACAGACTTGGGTTGTATTTTCATGCCTCTCTTTACAGCCATGAACGAGAGAAATGCACATTTTTTTATAAATTGAAAGCTGAAATTCCCATCTTATCACATGCCTCAGGATCTAAGGGTTTAAGAAACAAATATTCTGAACCTCGCAATAAACTTCTAAGGCTTGGCAACACCAAGGGCAACATCTTCATCAAATATTAGTGAACATCCTCAGCTAGGGAAAAAACACTGTTTGGCAGCTGCATGTTTTGGGTCCCAGAAAACCACCTTGTGATGAAAAAATAAGTAAATAAAATAATACCAATGAACAAATCCACCCTGTCTTCTACGCCGCTCTTTACAAAAAGAGCTGAATTTGAAGATTGATGAAAACCCCAGTGCTGATACCCCTCACTTTACTACCGCCATCACAGACATAAATGACAAGTACAGATAAATTATATTCCAGCAACCAAAATATAATCTGCCATTTATTAAAAATTAATAACAGAAAACTTATAATGACCACCTCTAGCAGTAAGCCAACTGCTTTTTGAACATCTCATCAGAATCAGTGAAAGCACAAAACCAATGTAAAATGGAAACAGTCAGTCTTCATGGAGTCAAAGACATATTCTACAAGAAACAGACCTATAGACCGCAAATATTTACACAGGCCAGTCCTGAACTTACCCAATGGCCACCTCTCATAAACCACGCACTTGCAGTATCAGGCCATGTATTTACACATTCCAGAAACATCTTATTCATCAACAGCATTTGCACCCTTTCCTCCCACGTACTCAGACCATGGGAGTTTCTGACCCTTTCCCTTTCTGCTGTTCAAGAAAGGAAGTTCTCAAAAGACCAACACCATGAACAAGAACCCAAAACCAAAGAAAAGGTTTGCTCCAACTTTTATTTCCCATGTGTCTCTGCCTTTCGCTTTTTTTGGGCTTGCTCCAGAGACCACTAAAATCAAGAGAAAGACCTATGGATTTCCCCTGGTCTGCAATTTCTGAGCACCATTAAATGTTAGTCTACATGCAACATTCCATTTTGTAAGACAATTTCCTAAATTCAGACTTCAGTTTCTTTTCAGTTCCCACATTCTCAGGACAACAGCTCCATTGTTCGAGCTTCCATGTTTATGGGAATGTTATCTTATCTCTGGTTTAGCCTTTAATATTGAGCAGAGTCAGAAAAGAATCATCCTCTTGTTTGAGATTTAAGGATTTACATCTGCTTACATTTTTAAGATATATAAACATACAAACATACTTACAAAGTCTAAGCAAATTTACTCATATTAGAGCTGTTATCTGAATGATGATATTTAACACCAGTTATAGTTTAGTTCTCTTATCTCCCCCGTGAAATAGTTTTTTCAAAATCTATTATGAGAGTGAAATGACAACATCCTAGGGAAAACAAGCTTTCTCCAGCTTGTCTGCAAGAGAGCAGCAAGGTTTAAGCAGCAGGAAATCAGCAGAAAAGAAGAGAGAGAAGTAAACCATTACAGCATGGGGGAGGACTTTCATAGTCACTGGGCTGCACAAAGTTGAGGGAGACACTCTCTGCTGCTGTGAAACTGTCATTCAGAGAAGAGACACAAACATCTAACAGTGGAGAATGGCAAAAGCAAATGACCCCAGTCTGAATTCCCGCAAACGGTGAGGATCACAAAGATCTGTCGATTGCACAGACACACTAGGTCTGCAGGAAAGCACAGAGCTACCTCAGCTACCTTTAACCTAGCCTCAGCTTCCACAGCATGGCTCTAAAAAGCAGAAGCATCCGCAATATAGATGCTCCTTCAGGAAGCTAAACGCATAGTACTAATTTGGACCTGCACATTTGTTCTTAGTCTAAAGGAAAAACGCACTTTAAGAAAGAATCCTCATTTGTCTAAACCCCAGGCAGTCTTCTCCAGAACCCTTTGTCCCCCATCCCAGAGCTTCTCGAAAAGGCCATTCTCTCTCTCTCATGTCTAAGATCAGCGTGTTCAAGACCTGCTCAATTTTGACACAGGGAAGGGGAGGGGGGAAATCCACCTTGAACAGAAAGCCTTTTGAGTCTTCCCTCACTTTTGAAGCCTTTGTATTTTTTAATCCCTGCTCTGCCAATTTTGTCTCCCCTTCCCCCCCTTTCCCCCTTCAGTGGAAATTTTCTACTCTTTACAAGCCCAGCTCCCTGCAGAAAATTGATTTCCCCTAGGATACAGCCATCCTACTGTTCTATGCATGGTCATTAATGACCATTCTGTTCACCAGAGACAGACACGGTGGCACTCCTCCCCAGCTCCTTAGCACAGAAAGTGCGCAGGGAGAAAAAATCAGGACAACCTCAGAGCTTAACCATCCCAAGAGTTCATCATCTCCAGAAAATACCAGACAAAAATCTCCAAATGACCTATTATGAGAGCAAAATAATTCTTGCTGGTTTCTGTCACTCTTTAATTCCACTGCACTAGATTAAAAATGTTTAAGTCTCCCCCAGGCAATGATCACGTAGTTCCCTCTGTCCCAGAGTCATGTGGGAATGAACTCTAAGTGAGATGCAACTTGAGCTCATGTTGGTTTTATTTGGGCACTGGTATCAGTGTATCTGAAGAACAGAATGCATTTTGGCACAGGCTTTAAAACCTGCCTGAAGATACAAAAACAAGACACAAAACCTGCCTCAAGAATGTATCTGGGTGCTGCACTTTTTGCTGGTTTAGCTGGTTTGCAAGTGTTATACTTACTAGATTCACTCTGGGAGATCCTCTATCTCACATTTAATTGCAGTGAAGTTCCATGCTTGGAGTGACAGACAATTCTGCCTTTAGCTCTTGGTGGCTCTGATGCCAATGGATAGAATAAAATGACTGAACTCACAAAACAGCTTAAACTGTCTCTATAAAGCTCTTACAGATAGACTGTAAATTGACTCCCTGCCTCCTCCTTGACCCATGGGGTCCTTGCAAGAACTTCCCCTTGTCCCTGCTGGTACAGGGAGGTACAGAGAAGAATGCAAGTCACAAGGAAAATGGGTTAGTCAACACGTTATCTTCTTCCATTTCCAACCAAGGACTTTTGTGTGATTAAGTTAATCTTGCTGACTGAATTGCATTACAAGTTCCAGCAGTACCAAAAACGAGGAAAAATATGAATAAGGCCCAAAGATGTGTATATAGTTTTGCTTTTGGGGGTTTTTAGTATGATTCAGCTCAATTCCAATCAATTTACCTCAAATAAATAGCAGCACTGACTTTAAATCAAAAGGTAAACTTAAAACAAAACCCTTCTAGTAACTGTTGAACAGAAAAAAAAAAACACCTAAAAATTAGTTCTGAAATTGGGAGAGGGGCTTAGCTACAGAACTGCAACTCAGTCTGAAAAAAGCCAATACAGCTAACGCCTGATGTAGCACTTCAGAAATGCTGGGGCAGGTACACTGCCCAAGCCAAGAAATTCGTATTTAAAGCTCACATTGTCCAACTACGCTCTGTAAACTGTGCCAGGATTTCTTTATATAATTCTCACTAATACTGGCTGATATTAGGTGAGGAAATCCTCCGCAGACAAACAGGACAATCCACCCCAGTGTAAGTTCCATAAAATCACACGCTCTATGGAAATTTCCAAATACCTCGGCACAATATGGGTGAGTTAAGGATAAAGTTTCAAGCCTGAACTCCATAATTTCCTGTCTTTTGCTAGTCTCCACAGCTCTTTAATGTTATGTTAATATCATTTTTGTGGGTGTGATTGAATTACCCGCCGCTCTTGATGCCAGCATTAGTGGATTTCTGTGTAATAGGAGAGCATGCTTTACTGCACATACTGTTACTAAATACCATTAAGCAGACCAGCTGCAGACCTCCTGATAGCAAGACTGGAGGGCTACCTCGTTAGGAGGCAACGAGCACTTTACTGCTGGCACACGGCCTGAATCCCACGAGCCCTCACAGCATGTCAAACTCGCCTCAACGTCCCCCACCAGACGGCTTGTCGCAGCAGGTCCCCTGGCTGAAGAAAAGTTTCCCAGCCCCCGGAATCTGCTGACAGTGCCGAGATCCCTCTCCACGACCTCAACATCTCAAATCCTGCACGGTGCTGCCGTGACCTGGCAGTCTGAAAAGACAGAGATGTATTTACTTGGCGACATTCTGACTCCAGGTGCAACAGAGGGCTGCTAAATTCTCCGCCAGGAGTGTGCCTCACACGCTGGTGACAACTACTAACTAGTGGTGCAGTCCTTTAAAAATCCCTTTCAGGAATCTTTGCGGAGAGATTAAAATGCCACGTGTACGTGAGTTGTAACAATTCTAGGGCAGCTTCCAAAGGGAGATTTAACACAAGCTTTTTCATCAATATCCTTGCACTGCTAACCAGCACCTAGTAAGCAAATTACGAGCCTGAGTACTGTGCAGAAATATCCCTCTTTAGGGGAGGACTGCACTAGGGAAGAAAAGGTGGGGGGGAGAGGGGCATAGAAAAAAGAATGAGGGAGGACAAGGAATTTACGTCTGTTCCACATAGCTGGCTCAGTACACACTAAACTGTACTGACAGACAACATCATCCAAGGAGTTGCAATGTATTCAAGTCATTCTTCTTGCCACTCTGATCCTCCTCTTCCTCACCACAAAATGCCTCCTGTGCTGGCTGACAGAGCTATACTTACCCAGCAGCAGTGGGGGATTCAGCTGCCAGTGCTCACCTAACAGCAGCCCCACGTCCCCGACATACCATAGGAACAGCACGGCAGGGAAATAGCGGGGACAAGCAATGTGGTCTTGTGATTAAGGGCACTTCTTGTTTCTCTGTATCTAAGTGTAGTAAGAATCAACAAACAAACGCAGGAACCTAACAAAAACTAACAATTGCAAATTGTGTTACAACAAAGCCAGGTTTTTCTTAGCACTCACTGAAAATAGACAAGAAACTGATAGTATTTAATACCTGTATCATTATAGCCTGTCTCCCACATCTGTAAGACCTAAAATCAATCATGTCTTTAGTCCAATTCTTATGTTAGACAATGAACAAATTCATGGCATGAATGTACTGCCCTGCTTTGATTTAAACCCCACCAATGACTTTGTCATATTCCATTTTGTTCCACTGCCATTTTTCTTTCCATTTAGAAGCAATTGCTTGGAGTTCATTTTATTCTGAGATTCAAGAGACTTCTTTATATAAATCCTTCAGCTCCTTGAACTGGCTGTATGTTTGTATATGCGATAAGAATTCATTTGTTGTGCAGTTCATAAGGCACTTAACAAACTTTATATTGAAATATTTGCACTAAATTATTGTAGAGTAATTTAAAAACTTCATAGCCATACTCCATTTAATTGACAATCCTAAATTTGGTGTTGATTTAAGAAAAGCAGAGGGGACAAGAAACATTAAAGATGAGTAGAGAAATTAAGTTCTACAAAATTAAGTTAGGTATGGCTTAGATTCAAATTCCTTACTTTTAAAAATAAAGCTTCAAGGCTGCTGCAGTTTTCTCATCATATGGGATTTTGTCACTCAAAGCCGAGGATGGATAGACATCTGTTTTACAATTAAAGGTAACCGAAGACTCAGAGGTGGAGTGATGTGCTTCTGACACAGTGCCAGCACCAGTGCACTCTGGCCTCCACAGAGCACATATTGCACCTCCTTACACTTCTGCTAAGACACCAAAGCAGTGTTTGAGCATCACTTCTCCTGCTCGGGAACACAGCTGTTGCAGTGACACATTTCATCCACTTAAAGACACATACAAGCAGATACGGCTACATAAGCTAAACATTATAACATAAACATGAAAAGAAAACTATTTCTAACCTCAAATAACTAGTTTTTAAAATATTTAAAGGATCCCTGCAGTCCTTAAAATTACTCAAAGGCTGGAGAAAACTGTCTTATAATCAGAGACTTAAACAGCTCCATCTATTTTGATTATTATAGAAAAAAAAAAAAAGTCTGAAAAATTACTTGAATATACCGCATAGGTACATCTGGGAGGAGGGCAGAGGGAGAGAGAAAAAATCCGAAAGGTCCTTAATCTGATCACACCAAGAACCAACACTTAAAACCAGAAAGTCGATTTGGAAGTTGGTCACAAATTCTGACCATGGAACGCTGTTAACAGGAGCAAACTGATAGCAACAGTGGTACGTTTGCTGTCGCTTTCATGTCTTCAGAGCCAGAGTGTTTTCCTGGAACATATTCTTTACATCAAAATAAATTGCTACGTTCAGTCCAGGAGCAAGTAAGAGAAATTTAAGGACTTGAATCAACTGGAAAATAATGGCAGACCATCCCTTGGTCTCTTCGGAATCTTAAATTCCAGGAATCTGTGAATTGTTTTATCCCTTTTAATTACTATTAAGACTATAAAGAAGCTGAAAAGTTAATGTTCTTCTTGAATCAGTGAATTACAGAAAATAACTGAAGTTTCATAATTGGATTATAACCCCAGGAGTATAAGGAAATGCTGAACTGGGAAGCTGAGGTAAAGAAAGCATGTCCTTTTTTTTTTTTTTTTTTTTGTGTGTGATCACCAGGCAGTAATAGCCGTAAATGCTGAACTTATTACCTGTATTACACTGAAACAATAACACGGCTGTGATCCTGCAATAACTGCTATTTGAACAGACTGCTGTGATTCCATGAAGCTTTTATGAGGCTAGGTGCCTGTTGGCAGAGAGCTTATTTCAGAATAGGACATGTATTTCCACATTGCTGTTATCTTCATTATTTTATTTGGAGTTGCCCTCAGAGCTGTGGCTAGGTACTTTCCAAGAGAACCAAAATCCAGATCTCTTCACTCTCCTTACAGCTCATGATGGGGACAGAGAAAATACATACCAAAAGAGAAAATCTTTTCAGATCTCTGTCAGAGCAACATCTTTTAAAAGTTAGCTGAAAGCATTCCATCTTTCCTGTCTCTGTTTTATAACAATGCAGACATAAAACCTGACGTAGTTGCAAAAATTCCAAGAAATTCATTCTCTAGCAAACATCTTCAAAAAAACCTACAGACTTCTCAGTTTTTAACACAAATCTAGCAGCAGCGCTTGTCACACAAATAATTCTGGGAAGTTACCAAATACTTGGAATGAAGGACATTGCACGCTGCATAGCACAGAGCTCTTGTCGATGCTTGTTTGGAATGATACGGGAAAGTCTAGCAGCCGAACACAATGATATTTTTGTTTTCGCGCTGATAATATTCAATAGCTTTGCCACCAAAGTTGGCTTGCCACTTCCCCTTGTACAGAAATTACAAGCATGCTCTAAGGTTCTTGCCATTAGCTAGAAGCAGTGCCCAGGTTCTCTTTCGGGTGGGGGCAGAGGGGTTATTAAGTATAGCTGGTATTGTTTCCTTCCAGCAAAGCTTTAGGACAATGCATTTCTCAAACAGATCAGAACATTATCTGCGTCATACCTTCTAGAGAAAGGTTATGGAAACATTTCTGCTACACAAATGTCAGAACATGAACAGCGGGTCTCCATCCTCTCCCGAAAGTTGGTGTCTCCTAAGGAGTGGAAACCACATTCTAATCAGAGAACTTCCTACTTCCTCCTCTGCTCTCTACCAGGTAATGCAGCCCTCAGTTCTGCTCTCCCACTGCTGCCATCAAATTCTCAAAGGACAACAGATCAAAAAATACCCACTAAACTTGACACTGCAGAATTTCAGACAAAATTGCAGACATATCTAAAAGACATGGATGAACTTCAAAACAGAAGAACCAAACTTAACCAGAACTTTGATTGTCGCTGTTCCCGTTAAAAAACTACAACTGCTAAAAGGACAGCAGGGAAGGAAGTTTTGCCAAACCACTCGTGTATCAATCAGGCTCCTCACTGAAAATCAGAAACCAAGCACCAAAGTTTTATAGAATGCCTCGAGGGGCTGGAAAATTCGGACTGTCAAGAGCCCTATGGTGATTAAGGCCCTTCCACAGAACAACAGTCACAGTACAAACCCAGGCATTTGTCTGACAGGCACGCACTGCACAGAGTGTTTCTTGTCCTGTGGGCAGTTTTTGGCCATGAGCATTTTCAGACTCTTAAACACTTCTATCAATAGCCTCATGGACGGATGGTGGTACTCCAGTTGACTGGCTGCACATAAAATATGCTGGAGAAGTGGAGAAAAAAGAAGGACAAGGAAAGACTTGAAACACACACATCTCAGAACAGGTCAGAAGTAGCTCATTAAGTGTGTTTGCCCTCTTTCTGTCTCAACACCCCTCCTGCACAGTAAGCAAAACAAGTGGCTGTGACAGTCATGCCCTTCACACCACTACACAGAAGACTCAATATTTCTGAGCTCTCTGTTCTGTTGTGGGTTGTTTTTTTTTCCCAAGGACTTTAATTAAAATTCATCAGAAGAAATGTTTTCAGCAGCAGTGTCTGAGAAAGCTGCCTCCTCCCCTATCTTCCATTAAATCAGGTTCATCCAACTTGAAAGGAGATGAGAAACTCTCACTGACACTCTGTCACACTCCAGTGAAAAGACGGGCACATTCAAAACAGGGAAGAGTGCAGGTGCTCATTTATTACTTTACGCAGATTATTTTTCTGCCTTTCTTCCTGACAATGGAAACGTTCACATCCCAGATGGAGCTCTCTCTAGTGCTGTGGGCTTTTGCTGACCTAGAGTTTTGTTTTCCCTGATGAAAGAGGCTTGGTAAGAGGAGGATCAGTTCATTGCCTACTGGGGCAACTTTCATCTTTGTTTTTAACAATCGAAGACATTTCGAGATTATTTTAATGGCGAATTAATATAATTTTTAATTATATGACGTAAAGAAGAAAAAACCTGCGTACTTTCATACCCTTATTTACACACAGCAAAGATGTAATGTTTATATAACTGAGTGCAAAACTGCAAATCAACTGATTTCAGAACCAAGATGTACTTGGATGAAACACAAGTTCTTTGCCTTGTCCCATTTCAAACCAGAGAGCAACCCCATAATGTTTCTAACAGCATTAATAACCACCATTACTACGAAGAACTCTTCAACGTAAGAATTAAAAAATCATGTCCATGGCATTAGGTCCCTCTGCTTTTATGTCTACTTTATGCATCCTTAATGTTCACCATTTGGTTCCTGATCAAAGAAATTTTGAATTAAAGATATAAACCTGAAATTAGTTTCTTTTCCCTTCCCCATCCCCTCTTAATAAACTCTCGGGAGATGTCCGTGACACAAAGAATACAGATTTCTCCAAGCTAACCCATCCGTGTGTTTCCCTCTAGTCTGAACACAGTCATTAACAAATGAGAGGAATAAACTCATTAGTTCCCTCATTGCCTTGAATCAGCATATTTAGTCCAGGAGGATACCTTTGCTGTGTTTGGCCCAACAGTACACACTTCTTGAGACTTTACTTTCTCAATTTTACTTGGAATAACAAAAAAAAATCAGGGGGAGGGGGAAGGGTTTGAGGTTTTTTCTCTCCCCTTAAGGGTCGGCATTTCTTTGGTTCCCACGAAGACTGATCTCTTTAGCAGGTTTCAGAGGCATTCACAGTTCTCATATTACCAGTATAAACCGAACCAAAACATCCACCAAGATTTAAGCAGGAACTACTCTATATGATGCCACATGGTTCCTATATGAGCTAATCCCACCAAATGAGCGCTCTCCCCTTCGTGCCCTTTCAGTCTCTGCTACACCCCAGAGTAACAGTGTCAGCTGATATTAATTACAGGAGAGACCTACATTATGTTGTTCTGTTTGAATTAATATTGAAGCCAGAGCGCACCTTGCTTTAACTTACACAAGATTACACAAGGCAAAAAATTCCTTTACATCTCCAAAAATTACTTCTTAAAAATACAAGAGCAGACACAGGCTAACACTCTACTGCTGTAGAAGTTTCAGACAGTTTGGGTTTTGCCTTCACCAGTGCCAGGAAAAGAACACCAGTTTACACTGGGTACAAATTTGGTCTGACTTCACTGTAGAAAGAAAGATTTACTCCGGGAATTCTTTGGTCTTTTCAGTTTTGAGCTCACTATGGGAATTTTATTTTGGTTAATCTTTAATTTATTTATAGTTCAATGTAATTATTTTTAGTTAACACTTTAATGCAGAAAAAAAAACCCTCCAAACCCTTGACTCTTCCCACACCTTCATTTCATTGGTTCTCATATGATATGGATTTCTTGTTATCTTCACAGAAGAAAAGGAAAATAAAAATATCCCGGAATTTCAATCCCTTACTGCCTTACCACATGGCAGAAATGGCCATCAGGAACTTGCTATAAAGCTCAGTCTAATTGAAAATGTTGTATTTGTTGCAGCTATTATTAAGAGACCCTGCCTGAAAGGCACCTTGAACCCCTGTGAAGCCTCAATGAACTCAGCAGTTTTCTGTGGGGGCAAAAGGAATACACACAGTTCATTTTAAAAATAGTCCAGGACTTAAGTAATGTGTGTATTTTCAATTAATAACCTCAGTTACATTATCCTTGGGGTTAGCCCTTTAGCAGAATCCAAACAGTGGCAGCCTGAATATTTATTCAGATGTTGCACAGGGACAAAATCAAGGATGTTCAAAATGGAATCAGAGGCTAAAATCACACTTGATGACTTGTCAAGGAGACAATCATCAAACTTTCAGAAAATAAATAAATAAATAAATAGAAACCAACAAAAAAAAACCCAATCCACAACAAAACCCAAACCAAAATCTTGAGTAATCTGCACATAACATGGACCTAGAAACTCTGTATGTCTAAGCAGCATACAGACTTGCTCCTCTTTGTGTTTAGGTATTTTTACTATTGTTGTTTTAATTAAGTCCTTTAATTTTACTCTGGACCACAAAGAATTCAAAACTTGTTGAAAGGTAATGAGATAGTTAATCCAAACAATAAGAACAAAGCAGAGAGAAGATTTCTGAAGGTACATTATAGGCACGAGGAGGGGTGGAATAAATCAGGACAAAAATATATGAAGTTTAAACTATCATGCACTAGAAGTCTGAAGTAGCATTCTTTCAGACTATTGACTGGGCATGAAATATTCATGACTGGATCAAGATTGACAGGGATTATCTTTTGAATGTATGCCAATGTCTTAATAGTGCAATGCACAAGGCTTTTTTTGGGTCATATATTGTTCTTTTTAAACCAATTTTTCTTTCCAAAAAGGGTGTGGGGAGGAGGGAAGAGATAGTTTATATTTATTTTCCCAAATTATCATTCTCCTCTCAAAAATTAAAAAGCTTTGAGTCTAAGTATTCTTCAGTGCAAACACGTAAGAGAAGACAGACCGACAGACCAAAATCCTGAGTCACAAACTGTGAATTTTTGAAATGAAAAATGTTTCAAACTAATAAAACTCTAATGTTTAATTTGTGCATAAGATTTCCTTCAATCTACCTGCATCAGGACTTAGTAAGAATGAGATATGTCCAGTTCACCAACAAGGGACTAAGCCAAGTGTGTGTTTTTAAGGGAATTTTTGAGTTCTTCTGGTTGAACTATAACACCATGCATGAAAATTAGAGTGACAGATTATGAATATTTCAAAGACAATCACTTATATTTTGCTTGTACAGTGACAAACCATGAATATTTTTCTGTCTATAATCTATAATTTTACACCTTAAGGTTGATTATCTTTCTTTTTGATGAAAAGCATATTTTGACTGCAAAGATACATGTCTAATGGTGTGTAACACTGCACCAGCAAAGACTGTGAACCTGAGAGAAAGAAATGCTAATGATGTGACATTTACTATTATTTCCATGAAATATTTAGGAGTCAAACTTTTAGACTAATAATTTCTGATGATCAATATGATCACAGATAGGTATAAAGCCTCTTTTTTAAAAAAAACCTCAAGAAATGATAAAAGTAGTCTAGGTCCATTTTTAGAAGCTCCTTTACTCAGTGTTATGAAAATTCAGAAGATATATATGTGAAAGAACAACATATTTCTGCTTGCTAAACGTTCCTATTCACTCTTTTCCAATTTACCTTTTGACAGAGTAATTGTATAAAGTCCCAAAAGATACAGTACAACCTAACAGCTGCCTGCTGCAAAAGAGAATTTGATGCAGTTTTGCTGGACGTGCATTAAACCAAATACCGAGGATCAGAACCTCACAAAAAGAAAATCTTCCACTAGCAATTATTTTTTTATTTACTCAGCTACTGTACAGCCTATGATGACTTGTTTTCCTTAGTTATATGAACAGTTTGACAGATTACTGTGACAAGGTTACTCTTAAATTGATAAAAGGTTTGATAGTGTCGGAACATTTGTCAGAAATGTCTGACACCACGCGTAATGGACTCTGCACTTTAAACATCAATGGTACTCCAGTCTGCTGATTTCTGTTTAGCGTGCAACACACCACTTAAAAACACACAGCAGAAAGACAGAAAAGCAGGCAGGATTCACCAAAACAGCCCCATACTTCATCAAGCAATTCTTATCAAAGGGTTTCTCTTCCATAACCAACCTGGCAAAATGCAATCAAAATAACAAACGTTATTATGTCACTTAGAGGGTGGTCTCCTTCCTGGAATAAACCTGGAAATGGGATGGGATGGGATGGGATAAATGTACATAGTCATAAGCAATTCTAGCAATCCCTGTAGTTCTGAGATAGAAATATTGTGGGTTTAGAACATCACTCCTCAGACCTGCCAAGTGTCAGACATTGCAAGTCACAGTTAAACTGCTAGCAGCCTTGTCACATGCTACGGTGGAGGAAATAGGTTCAGAAGGGCCCATTTTAGGCACTGGCAGCTCGCCCCAGGGAACCCGCATCCTGGGCATAAACTAGCTTTGCTGAATACTCCCCTTAAATGCAGCTCTCCAAAAATCTTGTACTACAAAGAAGTAAGATGGTTTACGGATTAGAATTCAGGTTTTCACCTCACATCTTGTAGCAAATTATGCTAATACATGTATGCAGGAAGCCTAAGAGCCAGGATCTTCTGCAGCTTTGTGAATACCTGTGCATGGGAAGTCTTTAGCATGCGGTGGGACCCCAGCCACGTACGCTGAGAGAGGGCTTTACAGAGGAAAACCATTTCTTAAGAGACCATGTGCATCTTGCTCACATAGCAACAGACTGCTACTATACAGATGGCATTTGAGGGGGACAAAGAGAAGGAATTTGGATCTTTATCCACCTCTATTGCATAACCATCTGCAAAGGTAAAGAAAATGTTTTTACCTTTTAAAGTCATATTTTACTTTAAAAATCTACATGCTGCCATGACAAATTCTTCAGTTGTTTATGTTTCCCTGTATCGTCTTCCCTTTTACTTTGATAAATACTTTGAATATTCTGAAAAAAAAAGACAGAACAACTATTTGGTTTCTTCTCACTTCCACTTAGCCAAAGGATAGAAAATCAGCAAAACGAACATCAGCGTTTTTCTTAAAGAGCATCTGTTCACACAGGAACTCCATCATAGCAAGACAAAGCCCTCTAATCACAGACCAGATTAAATTTAGTGGAGCACACTAAAAATTTTGCCACAGTGCCGAAAGGAAGTTCTCAGACACTTGACACGCACTTCCCATACACAGACAAGGGGTAGGGACATGCTCTCTGAACTTTGTGATTCAAGTGCTCATGCCACAGCCAACTTGTGCCTCGCACCATGACTGCAGCACTAAGCGAGCGCCCAAGCCGTGAGGCTCCTCTAGGAACAGTTAGTTCATTCCTGATCAGCTGCTCAGCTGAAAGCATTTGTCTGAACTCAGAACGGGTCAGACTGCAAGAAGATGTCTAGCAAAATAGCTTTTTGAACGTCAGCAGACTACAGTCAATTTATACCTACAGAGGATTTGGCCCTTGAACTGGGATTATTTGTGACTGTCACAAACGGGAAGTGTCAATGAATGTAGTTTGTACAAATGTCAGACAGGTACACTCGCAATTCAGCTTGCATGAAATATGAAAAATCACCAGCACGCTATACTCCTGGGAACAGTGAGCCAGTTCCGCCTGCAGTAGCTTTAGTAGGAGAAAGTCATAGGAAAGAGTTTCAAGCTCACAATTTTGCTAAAGTTCAGATATCATTTCAGTAAGACTGCTAGTCCCAGTCCTGGCCAGCCACACCCACGTAACACACACTTAAGAAAATCTTTCAGCATTTTTGTTTAAAGTTGGGAAAGGCAGAATAATATAAAATTGTAACATCCCATTAAACTCCCACCGAAAGCTTCAAAACAACATCCATTTAGATTCAAGGCAGTAGACTAGTCCCAGAGTGTTCCTTAATTACCAAACTTCATTTATTGATTGCTATTTAAAGGCTGATTTGTGATGAAAAATATCAGAGATGCTGTTGTCTTTCAGAATAGACTATTGTACGGCAAAAACACTGCAGTTCTGCATCATAACAAGGGTAGATTTTTATTTTTCAAATCTATCCATGTTCTTATTTCACCTCAAAAAAATGCATTAACCTAAATTCCACCCTGGCAATCTCTGTTTGGAGTCTCAAACTAGATTATTCCTCTCCCATATGTCATCAATAATAATCAAGACTTCAGAAATCCAATCAGGTCCTCATTTCTACTCATATCAGTCACTACATTCAGGCAAGTGAGGAATGGTAACATGGAGCAACATTTTAGGAAACAGTTCTGTTGATGATGCACAGGGAGCAAAGAGCTCCTTCCCCCTGCATCTCCAGTTTCAATAGGAATAAAACACAACAAAACTGGTATTTATCAGTACAATATGCAAACACGACTCTCAAGATAAACAGTGAGGAGAAGGTGCTACTTTCTACATCATCAGTTTTCAGTGGAGCTGCAGTTAATTAGACGTTTGCTACAAGGCCACCTTCAGTGGGTTTCATACTTCTCAATCTTTGAGCCTGGCAATGCATGACACAGCAGTCAAAAGATGATAGATCACCGGGTGGGAACACCCATGTTTTGCTGTGCTCCAGGTTGTGATTCACAGATCATGGTAATTATAAAGTCTCTCATTAGGGAGGTTTTCTTGCCATGCAAGTTCTCCTTTTAACATGAGAAAGAAATCAGATTTTAAAAAACATAAGTCAAGGTGAAGACCCTCACCTCTTTATTGCCCAAAACTCATCAACAGGTGGTTTTCAACAGGCATTAATTAGCTGTTCCAACTAAAGGGCTAACAGTTAACCTTCAAAAGTGCAAGAGGCTTCTGATGTCTTTTTGTGGACATATGTAAGTGTACACTGGAAGGCCAGCTTTGACATTTTCCTACCCAAAGACAGGGAGTATTTTAGGTGTACTTACGGCTGGCACAGCTTGATAAGGTCCTGGTCAGTGGTGCCGGGTGGAAGGCCTCGAATGTACAGGTTGGTTTTACTCAACTGCTCTCCGCTGCTGTTGTTGCTGCTGTTGTTGCTGCTGTTTGTGCTGGGGCTGGGAGGAGCCATGGGGTGGGGAGCTGGTGCATAGGACTGCTGGAAACACAACAAAGCGAAACAAAAAGGCTGTTACTGGACAAGAAAAGCATGGCAGGCTCATGTGCTTTACCCAGGTAACTCCAGAGCTATGCGTTGAGGGATGCTTGTCCTGCTCATCCTGCCCGCCTCTAGCTGCCTGCTCCCCCAGCACCTGTGCCCACCCCCAGCCAGCAACACCTTTCAAAATGCAAAACAAGGCCAAGATTTTGGGTTTAGCTACGGCTATGAAGTGTATTACTTTTTTTTTTTAACATGAAATTCAAGTAGCTCAATTATGAGCCTATTTTATCTAGATCACAAAACATAGCTCTGAAATGACAGATACTTGAGAATAACTGGTATTAAAGAAAGTTTAATACAATCTGCTTTAAGAATATGCTAAGACAGAAATAAGAGTATCTAGCCAAAGGTATGGGAGCTGATGCCAGAAGTCTAGTAAGTTTTTTCTAAACATGAGGAGCATCCAGTGTACACACAGTCAGGTGGCAGAGAGTTAGCTTGCCTGAGAGGGAAAAAATGCAAAGCAGCCCGAAAATACTGTCATTAGGGACTTCTTTCACAACAGAGAAATGGGATTTGGAAAAGATGATCAGGTTAGGACCTTCCACTCTCAAAACCTTACCCACTTCTGAACAACCACAAACCACACACAACAACTGAGAAATATTGCTTAAAAAGGGAGGTATTCTTACAGGGAAAACAACACTCTCCCCTAACTCCCTGGTACATGCTATGAAAGAAAACACACACACACTATAAAAATCACCCAAGTACCTCCCATCTGGGGTGACAACACGGAATTTAATCTGCTGGGGAGACGCTGGAGGAGCTGGGCCAATGCTAAGTTAACCATGATGTGCTAGTGGACTAATAAAAGCAAAACATACACAATTTTCACTGTCATAGCAATGACACTTTAGTGACTTCTAATATGCTCATTCTGCATTTAAGCCTTGAACCGAAGCAATATTTAAGTCTGTGAGTAATTCTGATCACACTAATCAACTGCCCCTTTCATTTCAGTGGCTCTACTTTAGTGCTTATAATTACGTACTCACTACATCAGAACCTTGGATGACAGATATTTTTAATTTATTAGCTCTAAACTCTTTCAAACAAGTCTGTTTACTTAGAAGAACCAAAAAAAAGCTGGAGAACATAAGGAGACCATCAGTGATAGGTGAAGCTCAGAGGCTTTGATTAAATACATAAAGCAGCACACTTGCAGTGATGCCTTTCCTGCTGCCCTCCTTCCTGCTTTCCAGTTTCTCCCATTTTAACCGGAAAGTGGGAACACTATCAAGTGTCAGGACATCAGAATTCTTCCACAGTCTAGCCTGGTTATAACGTGACTTAAGTGGAACTCATTAAAAGGAAAAATCAGTTTAATAGACAGTGCAATTGCCATGCTAGCAAGTAATGACATTTGCTCTCATCTACCGTAAGAGAGAAAGGGCGATAAGCTTCCTTCTCCCAGTATTTGAGTAGATACTTTTGCTGACAATCAAAAGCATTTAATACAAACGAATCATATTTCTCTGCACACACATTTTATCACTGGGTAATCCTCACCCACCCAAGTTTCAATGTCATTCCCAGAAATAGAGCTGAAGCAGCAGCCCCAAGTACCAGCACAGGGAACTGAGCCCAGTGCCGCCAGCATGACCTGGAAATCCGCTCAACACCACAGCCACGGCACGGCATGGTTGGAAAGAAACAGAGGGAACTGTAACCTCCAACAAATACATACGTGTACCTTAAACATCCTGGCTGAAAACACATTTAAATCTTTGGGCACTCCAGAGCCATGGCAGAGGTAGATGTGACTGTGCGTAGCACACGTTTGCTTTAGTATATCAAGATCTCAGGAAATACCCTGTGGCAATCTTGCACATTTTGAGCCCGGGTAATACAAACTTAAAAAACAAAAAAATTAAGAAAACCCTCAAGGTAACGTTCTTACTGTTCTACCCCACACTTCCAAGTTTACCCCATACACTGAATGCATGTAAATGATGCAAAGCAAGGACAGAATTTTCTGTAAGCCAGTAAAACGCTATGTACTTTAATTATTAATTGTTATTATTATATATGTCTTAGCAGGGGATAATGAGTAAATGGCCTATTCTTACACCAACCTAATAAGCAAGAAAAAAAAAAAAAAACACAACTGGAAATATACCTTTGAAATACAAAGAGCAATTTTCATTCTATTATAAGATCTTTATCCTCACACAGCGGAAAGCACTGGGGGCCTAATTCTAATTTAAGCTTAAGACATTTTATCCCTCTCAACCAGCTGAAAGGGGACCTAGAAGTGAACATGGATTACATTTATGCTGATTTTAAGGTCTCAGCTGGTGGGGGTGGGAGGGAAGTGTCCTCAGTATACCCAGAGAATTAGGTTGTGGAATAGGTGATCTCCCACGCAAGATCTGCTCGGACAATAGACACTCACAAATGCCCAGGTTCACAGCAGCATCCACAGAGACACTTTAAGGGTAGACACAGAAGCAGCTGTATTCAACTTTGGAGGATACTGATCTCCTCAGATCAGCAAGCACTGCTGTACTCCAAACCCTCTTTGCTAATAAATCTCAGCCACTGCAGCCCATGGTAATTTCCAGGCATATCCAATACCCCAGAATACCATGGGCAGAAAGATTACGAAATTGCCTATGCTAGGGCTGATGATATCTTCTGGCCAGTTGCCAGACTAAAATCTTCAGGTCAGAAGAAAGCTTTGAATTCTTGTTTCCTGAGCCGATGAGTGTAAGTCTGATGGCAGAAGTATGCATTTTGCCCCCAGATGAGCAATGGGTCTGGTCCTTTAATCTCCACATAATAACTGGAGTGAAAGAAGTGAATGGCAACCTGATGATGATACCAGATACAGACCACTTGCTACAGGATCCTGGATGATGCCGAAGGGGGACATCGCCTGGGGAGCCACGTGCGTACCTGACAGCAGGAAATTTGGGCCTTGTTCTGACATCGGCCCTCTCCATGTCTAGGGGCAAAGCACTTAACTTCTCTGCCACAAGAGCCAGAGGAGCACTGCTTTCCAGACTGGCTCAAAACACCCTGACACCAGCTGTAGAAATCTGGGAAAGACGTTTTGCCAACGCAGACAAGCACAGGACCTGCAGCACTAGAAAAAAAAGCATTAGGCAAAATCTACATGTTTTACTTCAAAAGGGAACTGGAATTCAGAGCTGGCTTTGCCATTAATTTTTCAAATAACCAATGCAACCAACTCATTTTTCAATCCCCATTTTTTATTATTCAATGGGGAGTGTGATGGGAATGAACTGGTTTGTAGATTCTTCCAAGAAGCTTATTAATTTAGCATGGCTGGCTAATAGGATTTATTTTCATCTTTGAAAAATGAATGAAGTTTCTCCTTTTTCATTATTTAAAACTAAGAAATTAATGTGCTTAATTCTTCAGCAGGTTCCAGGGATGCACCCTTGCACTTAAACCCTACGCTATTGAGCTCTCTGAAACAAAGCAGCCCATGAAAGTGCACACAGCTAAACATGAATAATGAGATACCTTGGTCTTTCTTATTCAATAACTCAGAAATACTGAACCAGAAGCCTCTTGGTTACTAAACGAACAACACTGCTCCTTACTACATCCAACCTCCTTATGCAAGAATGGTATTTATCTTCCCATGGCAACCATAGCACTCTTATGTAGTTTTTCACTTGTTGCAAGATTGGTCTAAAGCATTTTTCTTCCAAAGCAGAACACTATTTAAAAAGACAAATTTCAAATATTTTTTTCACATACAATTCCTTTTGGATTGGAATCACAGGCCTGAGATGCCAAGTTGTAGAGTCTGCTTTATTAGCAGCAGCTGGCTCCTTGGCAGGCTTCTGAGGTGGTTGGGCTTGTGGTTTTGGAGTGGCCTCAAAGCCTAGGATACAGCTGGACAGCGATGCTAATGGACCAGCCAATTTGATTGTATTTACCTTTGGCTATCCCAACTTTGTACTCTTCTATCCACTTGAAAGTAAGGTCTTGGAAGGATACCCTATTAACACAAATACGTTGCCTTTTCCTATTGTAGTGCATATTTTATACTAAAAAAAAAAAAAGAAAAGAAAAAACTGTGACACATAGTCCTGCATTAAAATGTGTTATTAAAGCAGCTGTGAACATACACTATCCATTTCGCTCTGAACTGAGTGTTTTCCAGCTGCTAGATTCATCTCACTTAGAGAACAATCGCTACACAATTCCCTTAGCTCCTGATTGAGAGGATAAAATAAGGCAAATACAAATAAATTATGTAAATATCAGTTTACAGCTCACACTAGCAAAACCTTGGTCTCTTTACACCCTACTGTACAAAGGAGTAATTTTTGAGAGCTAGAGGGTTCTTACTGGCCTATTGCAGTAAGAATGAGAGGATGCCACCAACTTATCGGCCTGTTGATAGGATTTTGGAACTGATTGAGCAGCAAATCTCATAATAAGCAAAAGACAATCATCATAGGTGAAGAGAAAACAGAGACACAGGGCAAATAAAATAAATAAAAGTCACAGCAATTTTTCTGCCATCAGTTGGTTTCCACAGTGAGGTAAGCTGTATTTCTTGTTCATAGCCAGGTGGAACAGAAAAGTGAATCAAAGATGAACATTGGTCTGGCAATACAGAAACCTAGTGTGTTTTACAAAGGCTGCAGTCACAGGAGCTTGGGTCATGATTTTCTTCCTGAATTTGTAGGACATTTTCTAGTCTTGCAGAATCCAGTCATGACTATTGTCTAGCTCCCACGTGGCCAACAAAGGCCTGGAAGACAGCACTTCTCTTGGACGTTTCCCTACGTAGGGACACCCCTCCCTAGGCATCTAACAGAAAACAAACATATGTAATAGTGGACATATTTTCTATCCTCTCTGCACAGTGACAAAACTTTCAGGACTGTTTCCGTAGAATCAACAAGCTACTACATGGCAATGTTTTCCATTTGTAAAGGAATGACATGAGAAAATGTAAGTAAACTCAAAAGATGAAGACAGACAGTAAGGTTCAAAGTCTGCTTCATCACAGTCCCTTCAGTCAGGAAAACCAGAACACACCTCAGGAGGATCTTGATTCCTCTGAATCACTTCCAAGGTCTTTAGAAGTGATTTGCTGGATACAAGAAGACTGGTGAGTCAGAGCTGCTGGGTTATGCTCTCTATACTGCCACTATATCATTCTGCTACCCCAAGCGAATCATTTAGATTCCGTAAGGAAGAATCATTACAGACTGGTAAACTGAGACATACCTTTTCAAGGCTTCTATAATGCTCTGTGATTACTGGATGAAAGACTCTATTGAGGACTGTAATATTACTTAAAGATGGGGAAAATATTAAAATTTAATTTACCAACCAAAGCTATTCCTAGGTTTTTTTGCAAATAAAAATGATTTCTGCATACAATGATTTTGCTACCCTATATCTAAAATGAGTGATTAAAATAATTTTAAAGCTTAAATAGAATGTCAATTCGATTATCTTTCTCATTAAAAAATATTTATTTTTATTTTAAAAAAGAACAACAGAACTATTCCATCATATTGCTCTCCTGCTCATGCTTTTTATATACATTAAATTTTTGTTTCATTTTACCCTAGACAACATCTTTAGTCCATAGGAAAAAGATGTCTTTGTGTTTTATTTACCCTTTCTTTTCACACAGCAAAAAAAAAAAAAGATCACTTGTGAAAAATGACAATTACGAAAAAAAGAAATAGTCTTCCAACAGGCATAGCAGTCATTCAACAGTCAGATTAAAATGGCATTTGATGGCTTGATATCTTTGAGATCTTTGTTTCACACACAAAGCTTTTGAAATTAGTAGGCTAAATACTGCTGGGGCTTATAGCTTCCTTGAACCCAGCACAAAGCACAAGAGCTCCATAAAGCATAAGCTGTGGAAGAACTTGGCTCAATTTTCTCTGTTCTAAAGTACTTCTCTTCCAAATCATGACTGCCTAGCTATTAGAATTTTATAAGCACCTATGGGTAGACAATACACAGGAAGCAAGGCATCCAAGGGAAGAGGATTAAGTCCCTTATTGGACCGGACCTGCAAAGTACATCTCATTTTATTCAATTTTCTGCATTAATATGAACCAACCAACAATAGCAATTGACTCTTCTTGGCGATCTGTAAGAGTACTGAGAGCAACCATTAGCCAGGACACACACTAGAAGCATGAAAAATTTCTCACTGATCAAAGTATATTATTATTATATTGTATTTCCACTAAGAGTGACTGAACTACATCAATAAGTACACCACTCCATTTCCCACCGTTACCAATGGGAAACTTCAAAAGGATATTGGCCAGATGGAAAGTGGCTTATTTCAAAGAATGATGAAGTTTAAATAACGAAGTGGATTAGAGCACATATCATTAGGATGGAACGATGGTCATCTCGTCTGAGGATGGACAGACCCCAGTGAAAATCAGTCCAAGAAAAGGAACGGCACAGAGATGAAGAGCAGCATTGGTAGACAGAGAATACCCTGGCCGTTGCTGCCCCCCTAGGGGTTTGGTCAATAAATGTATGTAAGCTGCAGAGCCAGCAACTTCAGCCCTTCACTCTCTTCTCCCCACATGTTGCTATAACAAAGATACAACTATTCATCCCACATAAGCAATTTTCTGTTTATCCATGGACTGCCTGTTGCTCTCAAATAAACTATAGTTGCTTCCCTGAATTTAGGGCTTCTTCTATCCAGACAGGAGGGTAAAATTTAGTCCTTAGCACTAAAAAGCCAAAGACTAGGACTAAGAGCCATGTCACCAAATAAATATTTTCCAGAGCAGAAAATAACCTTTACAGCCTTGTCTCCTCCCATTTATTTCATGGCAGGAGGCTTCCATGACAGACCATTCCCGTGGCATTATTTATTTCTCAGCAAGGGAGAAGAAGAATTCTTTCTATAGATAAAGCATTTTGACATTTTGGCAAACTCGTAAACAATAACCTATATTCTTTGACATAAATTAGTGTTATTCCTTCATTATCCAATACATTCATATTTTATCGATGTACTGAGACTAAATGTGAACAGAATCTGGATCTTAAAAACACTAAATCTGGACAATCTGGACGATAAAACATTGCAGTTCCCCTAATAAGGATACTTTAGAGCACAGATCAAAATATGACAGCAATTACTGGCTGTGATACAACAAATTTGTGGTAAAAAAAGTGGGGGGGTGGAAATAACAAAATTAAGCAGAAATTATTATTTTTGTTTACATTTCCATGTAGGCAGTTTTGGGGCCACAATGATGAACTGTTGGTCTGTCTGAAGGCTAAGAATAAAATTGCAGATTGAAAGGCTGCTACTTAACTTTCCAAATGTTTGCAAAAAACAAACACATTTTTGGTTAAAAGAAACTAAATTCACTCTCTGGGTATTTGTTTACATGTGGCAGACTAAAAGCGCCTTGGAAATGAGATGTAGGAGCCACGTGTTTCATTGTATTGCTTTTCTACACAGACTCCACACATATCACAGCATTAACACTGGTCCAAGAACCCAATTATAATAAAAGCCCATCACATAAAACTGAACTTGAAGCACAGAACAAAACCAAAACATTGATATCATCTCTTTCCTTTCCACTTGAGAATTTGGTGAGCAGAGATCAGAAGCAGATGTATTTTTGTTCGCAGAATGAAAGGCCAACCAAAAAAGGTTTTAAAAATCCAACCCAAGTTTCCTCAGCTGGTCTTCCTTATGGAGGAAAGAAGTGGGAAATCTGCCACTGTTGACATGAACATTGGTAGGACAGAGAAACCAGAAGTGGCAGAGCTCCCCAGGAATCACCCCCACCATCTTCCCATGTTACCACAACAATCTTTTAGAGACATGCATGGAGAGCCTCCAACCCCTCCACCCAGTGCTATATAAAGATGAGCTGTGCCTCTTCTCCTGCAGCTAAAGGAATGCACAGAACACAGAGTCTGGGAAAGGTTTGTCCCAAAGATAACAATGTGACACCATCAGGACAGAATTTGGGGCATTCCATAATAGCCGGATTTCATGCTTCTTTCGGGGTCCCTTGGGCTACAGCAACACATTGCTCCTAGGCCACAGGCCAGAGGACGCCCACAGAAGGTATGAGCCATCACAAATCTCACTACATTTTTGCTTCCAATGCAAACTCCTCTCACAAGTTCATGATAGCAAATAACTTTGAAAAAAATTGCCCATGCAAGTCATTACAGTTCATTCCCTATTCCTCACCTAAGAAGGAACTAATCTCAGGAGACTGACATCTGTAATGTCATTTTAAAGACAGCTATAAAGCCCTGACAGTAATCTGATACAGCTGAGAGAAGGATCTGATGGCAGTAGTTAAGATTTAGGTGTCAGCCTACGGTGGTAGTTGGCCAAGGTGGTGCTGGGCACCGTCATGCTTGTGACAGTCCTGGATGCTGCCCCTAAAAGGCTGAGAGAGGCAGGGATGCCAGGGTGGCCATGTGTGGGGCTCACCACACCTGGGTCTGAAACCACATTAGGAATCTCTTTGTTCCATTCTAGGTACTTCTCTACATCCTTAAAATGAGTTCTCTGTGTGAAAGAGTGAGTTTTGTAGTGAAATCACCATTACATGAGCTAGGAAACTGTTTCAGTCCATGTAGAGACAGAAGTACCTTAAAAGGAACTCGGTAATGAGATGAGCTACAGGCCTTCATCATCAGGACAAAGGCAGCTCTGAGAATCACACTACCAACCTCCCAGGAGCATACAAAACGTAACGTATGTGAGAAGGTGAGCAAGATTTACCATGATACATTTTGGGAATTAAGCAGTTCCATTTTCATCTAGCGGTCACTACATGCTTAAACTCACAAGCTAAGAAAGCTGAATATAGATAAACACTCTCTACATTCTTTCTGTAGACTCTGGTGTCCTGCAAAATCTCCCTTTTTTTTTAAATTCCATGCGTCAGACATGGAAGGTAGTATGGGAAATACTATTTAATTTTCTTTAATTTAACAAGTATCTACTATAATTTATATTTAAATTTTCTTCCAGACATTTATTCCAAATTCACTTATGGCAAAATTTACTAAATAATTAATGGAAAAACATAGAACGCCTTTATTCTAGTTTTGGAATTTCCAGAATTATGCTCAAGTTATTTACAGTCAATTCTAACTTTTTCCTTAAAATTCAAGTTCCTGTAAATTATATTCATTTTGAGGATTAATTTACTCTAGCATGCTATGTGTAAAAAACCCCAATACTGCTGTCTTTTTGAATCTATGAAATAAAATATTTCACCATTTTTGTTTCCATTCATACTCTAACTAGGAGTCATACGCACTTTAGGTTGAAGTGAAGCCTGAGCACTCAGGATACATCCTATATTCCTATCAAATGCAGACTGTGGTAAAAGGTCCAAACCAATCAGCCCACCCTCACTGAAGATGACAACGATATCTTTATCAGCTAGTGAGTCCAACATGTTTTTGCTAAAAAGTAAATAAAACTACGAACTTTTTTTAAAAGTAAAACAACCTTCAGAAAGTCCACTTTGCTTCAAAATCAGTAAATCTGAATATGCATAACCCTGCTCTACTGGTTAGCTATACAAAAGACACATCATTTCTCATACTGTAAGACAATATTATTCAGCAAGTCCTTTCCCTCCTAATTCCTGCTTGTTTCTTCAAAGTTGCCACCATCTCTGGGTTTTAGCACTTCTCAAAGCAGGAAGGAAAAAAAAAAAAAAGTCTAAATTTACTATGGTCTAAGTTCTCAGTTTCTTCCCATTTTTTCAACAACAGATTGTGCTTCTGTGCTTGTCCGAAGTTTCAAATGTCACTTGACTTGTGCTCAGAAATGAGAAATGTTGACTCAATTAAAATATCCACACAAAACTCACTTGCAGTTTAGCAAAAGTAATTTATCCTTTTTACTTTTTCTCAGTTCCCTAAAATCACCATTATTTTCTGCTAAATGCTGTGGGATGATGAGCCAAGTATCTTGCTAACATACACAGATTCAGCAGAAGACGTTTTGCCCAAATCATTTTGGGCTTTGTGCCATGCAATTTTTCCATACTATGCAAAACAATATGAAGAACCTGAACTTTTGTGCACAGAGTTGAGAGGTGAAGAACCTTGCAATGTGGGAACTCAGCTGCTTCTTATGCATCTGAGCAAAATCCGAGGGAACACGAATTGGGATAATGAGTTATTCCTGTTGCAGGCGATAGGAATTCAGAGTAACAGGACACGTTAAAATTCCTGAAACAAATCAGAAAGTTTAAAAACAAACAAACAAACCAACCAACCAACCAACCCCCCAGAGATTCCAACACATTGATCTCTATTTACTATGTTTTTCATCCAAATTATGTATTTCTTGATAAACAAGAGCTTAAATTTCCTTGAGCACTGCAACGTTACCTCCAATCTCTTCTGTTAGCTTTCTGACTCTTTGACCTTTTAATATTCTTCATCCATGCATGATTTATTTCTTAAGTCTGTGATTTTTCGTCTGGAAAGAATATGTATTTGAAGTCATTTCAAATGGTAAAACAGAATAAGTAAAGTAAGAAAGACTCCTTAATACATTTCTTTAAGAAATGTTGTACCAAGCTTTAGAACAGAAGCTTGAAGAATGTTAGCATGTAACAATAGGGTTTATATTTCAAATCAGTTACATATAAATATTCTAAAAATCTTAATACCACTGTTTCAGACTCCTGTGTACAAAAGTGTTGTGCAAAAAACAGAATTCAAATCTAAAATTAAAAATAATTTACATCACAAACTACAAGAGTGACAACTGCAATGACTTCTAACAAAACCATAATCAGATTATAACAGTAACATGCCGTGTTACCAGCTGGAGCAGAAATGGGTCAAGAATACCAGGGAATGTCTACAGGCACATTGGAAGCAAAAGGAGGGGTAAGGAGAACACTTGCCCATTGCTGAATAGGGCAGGGGACTAGTGACAAAGGACACAGAAGAGACAGGGGAGCTTGGTGTTTTCTTTGCCTCCACTGGCAAGGTTTGCTGCCAGGCCTCTTAGGTCTCTCTGCCCAGGATTAGGGACTTGAGTGAGAGGTGCCGCCTCAGAAGTGTAGTATTAAGTTAGAAACTACTCCAGGAAACCATTTATAGGTTACTCAACTACTCCAAGGGAGATGGCCAATGCCACTGTAAGACGGCTCTCTCCCATCTTTGAAAGGCTGTGGCAACTGGAGGCATCAGGATGTTCCCAATGACTGGAAAAAAAGGCAAATGTTACGTTTGCCTTCAAAACATGGGGGATCTGGGGAACTGCAGGCTGGCCACAGCCTGGCAAAACTACAGAGCAAAGTTTCCTGGGAGCTGTGCCTAAGCACATGAGGGACAAGGGGACTGAGAGCATCCAGTACGGATGAGCAAGGGCAAACAACACTTGGCCAACTTGCTTGCCTTCTGTGTTGAGACAGCTGGCTCTACTGGTCATGGGAGAGGAGCGGATGTTGCTTACTTTGACTTCAGCAAGGTTTGCAACATGGTCCTCCATGGCAACCTGCTGCCAAACTGATGAAGCCATGACCTAGAGTAATGACAGGGGTTATAAAACACTGGAAAGTCAGGCTCAAAGGGAAGTTTGTCAATGGTTTGAAGCCTGACTAGCAGCTAGGCATAACCAAAAGGCTGATACTACAGCCGTCCACATGGTAGGTACCATCACCAACAACCTGGACAACACGAAGAACTACACCCTCACTGAGGCTGTAGGTAACGCCAAGCTGGGGCAAGCAGTTGACCAACTGGAGAAAAGTGCTGTCTCAAAATATTAATATTAGTACATCCAATGCTACAAGAAAGAACTACTCAAGAGAAAACTCCTTCACCTCATGCGTTATGTACTTCTAAAACTCTCCAAATTTACTTACAGAGCAAATGTCTACTAAATGATTTCTGCAGGTGCAGATATATCCTAAAATCAAATTCGACTGCACACAAAGGATTTACTAAAACTGAGACATCTGAACTTTATTCCTTTGTTATGCTTTGACCTCAAGTTTAGTTCATTTGCTAAAATCATTATTAAACAACAATGTTCCACACAGATTTCAGCAGCGGTAGTATTTACATTAATGCAATATCCTTGGGTTAATGGAATTAGAAATGCTGAAAATCCTGTTCCTCAGGTTCTTTGAAGATCTACAGTGTAGTCTAAGGAAACACTGCCTAAGAAAAAGCAGTACCATTTTAACGGCAGTTTGGTTCTCAATTATTTGAAATGAAATAAACCGTCAGATCTTTAAAAATATGAGAGACTAAAAGATACACAATAAATGCCTCTGCCAGCTGTGATCAGATAATCAAAGTTCAATTTTGGTGAGATTTTAAATTAAATGCCCCCCTAATTAAAACAAATAGATATTTATTTTTACCCTCTTCTTAAAATGGGGAAGACAATCTGGCTCCCCCAGTAATATTGAATCATAGCTCCCAGCAGGCAGTGTACTCAGATCAGGTACTCCGAGTACCTAGGCTCAAATCTCAGACTTAAAACGTTGAGTACAGAAGATCTAAAGTGGTAGCTACAACTTAAGCCTAAATTTCGGGGAATTTGGTCCAAGAAAACTTGAAAAATATCTTCTTCAGTGATCTTAAAATTGGAACGGTATACTGAAAGACATCAGCATAAATACCATAGGTCTCCAAAGGGCATCTGAGGACAGCTGCAGGACTGAATCCTACTTATAACTAAACTATCACTAAATAACTCTCCAAAGGCCGGGGTCTTGTGGAAAGCAGAATATATCCAGACCACATGGAAATGACTACTGACAGAGGATCCAGATTCAGACTACAGAGGCTTATGAAGACAATCAACATTTCCTATCTTCTGACTCCTACGCTGTATAACCTTAACTTCCTTTAACATAATTTGGTAACAGAAGACGAGAGTTACTTTCTCTAAGAAATACCACATCTGGGAAAACAAAAAGCCCACCTAGCAGAGAGGTCTACATTTGGGAGTTGTTAATAACACGTGTTTGGGGAAACAGCATAAAAAATGCAATCATAGAGCAATTATTCCCAGCACACCTTCCACTTTGGGACCTCTCAACCAGAGGCTGCACATGGACCACTAACCACACAGCAAAGGTCTTCCTCTTCCATCATCTGGCCCATTTAGATCTCAAAAATGTCTTTGTGGGCATCAGTTATAGAATTTAATTTGATATTAAAGAGAAAGAAATTCCTTTTATTCTAAATCTGCCACCAAAATAATTGAAGTGGTGCAGCCTTCCCCCATTTTTGTTTTACAAGGAAAACTTCGCAGTGGTTCTTTTTCCACCTTCTTCCTACCATTCACGAATTTTTGTGAAACTCTGTCACACTATATCCCACGTCTCACATGGATAATCCTCAAAAACATGAGGAGGTGGCAGCCACCCAGTCAGGGGGATTGCTATCACATCTTTTTGCAAGTAAATAGAGACATCGTTGATATTGTGATGCATGTGCCAAAATACAGAGTCAGATTATTAAAAGTGCTAGATGTTTCTGGCACACTTTGAAAAACAAATGTCTATACTCAAAAATACTTCTTCTTAGGGATTCCTTCTAAAAGGAAAACAAGGAAAATGGAATCCCAGACTAAAAACATAGAGATACTTTTTTAACTCTCCTGGTCTTAAATACCTGTGTTATCCCTCATATGACTAATGTTTTGTTTGCAATGGCTTGCCATTAAATTTCCTTTCTTGAACCTGGGCTAATGCAGCTCTTGCAGAGCAAAAAGTCCTTCCAGAAAGGAAATAACCTGTTATCAAGTTATTATATATTTCTTTGAGGTCCATTTATCATTACAAATCCCTCATCCTATCAACCTACAGAAAAAAGAAAAAAAAACACAAAAAAACCCCAAACAAACAACTGTTGCCCAGAAAGAAATACACTCAGCAATGTGGCATCCGTGGGACAGACCCTGCCATGGGTTTCTGCTGCCATACAGAGCTGGGGTCTCAAGAAGAGCTTCTGTAGCCAGCAGATTTTTGACAATCTGGCAAGGGTTACCATGATTTAGAAGTTCATCTGCAGGCTATACTGAAGGTTTCTGAGTCATGAGGGGCCTCCTGGCATCCTCCTCCCTTACTCTCTCTCTCACCTCATAAACAGTAGCAGCTGCATAAAGATGCCTCAGAGCATCTAGAAGGACAGGACTTGTTCAAGCTCTGATGGTGACACGGGCAAGTACAGAGTGATTCCTGCAATTAGTACCACAGCTCTGGAAAATTTGGCAGTGGCTATGAAGTTACACGTATGCATTCACCACATTTCTAGGTCTCTATATTGTACATTTCTTCAGCAAAGCAACCCTGTTTCTTTTCTCATTAACACTTTTTATGGCCTTTCGTAATTCTTCTGCAGGAAGCTAACTAGTACATTAACACAAGCCAGGAAAACAAGACTGAAATATTTCTCCCCTCCCCCCCAAAGCCATCGAGTACGACGACACACAGTATAGGCTGGTTTTCCTTAAAGCACTACCCTCCAGAAGCGTTAACTGCCAGATTTCTGCAGTGACAGCCTGCAAGGCTAAAATTAGCAAGCAACACCTTCCCTTGCACCTCATCACATGATAGGAAACAAACATAAATAGGGAAATACAATATGTTCCTAAAGGTGGAGTCTGAATACTTCCATCCCCATAACAGTTTAGAATTAAAGGACACTTACACAAGCAGCTTCTTGTCATATGTCATCTATTACTAGCATTATAATTTGCTTTCTGCGCAGTTAAAAAGACGACTACCTTTAAATATGCTCCTTTACAACCCAGTCTGGCCTTACTCAAATTACTTCATGTCTATGCTACAGACAAATTGTTTTATTAGGCACCACCACGTTACCAGATGCCTATTTATTCTAGCATCCTTCTGCATAGATAACACAAACCTTTCAGTGATTCCATCTCTTTGCTAACTGTTATTCTATATTTCACCCAGGAGTATTGCAAACTCTTTTGGCAGCCCACATCCCTCCCTCCTGAGGTGCAGCTGATTGCAGGCTGGATGGCAGGACTTGGAAAATAAAACATTTTTTTTTTCTTTTTGACGGGGGTGGGGTTTTTTTGACTTTTCTCTCAACAGTGCCATGCTGTCCTCAACAACCACACAAAGCCCGAGGGCTCTTCTTCCTCAAAGCCTTGTCTAGAGGACACACATAAAACCAAGCATATTTAAGTCAATTTGCTAATTCAAGCACAACAAATATTGAATTGAATTGAATCCGTTGAAATTGTATCACAGTCTGCACATAAAAAGAAAGTGTAGCCAAATTTTCAACTCATTTCGGACCTTTATTTCTCCTGCATAAAGGAAGCAGGAAGAGGGCAGATTTAGATCAGATATTGGAAGGACATTTTTCACTATGAATGAGGAGGCTGGTGAGACACTGAAACAGGTTGCCCAGAGAAGCTGTGGCTGCCCCATCCCTGGAAGTTTTCAAGGCCAGGCTGGATGGGGCTTTGAGCAACCTGGTCTAGTGGGAGGTGTCCCTGTCCATGGCAGTGGTTGCAACTAGGTAGTCCTTGAAGTCCCTTCCCACTCTAACTATTCTATGATTCTACGTGACTGTGTTGCATGACATGCCATAGCATACAATAGAAGCACCTATAGCTAATACAATTCAACTTACACAATGCTTTGACAACCTGCTTCTAAGCTTATCACCACCTCTCTGGCTCAGTTCAACTATCTCATATGCTGTTCTCGCTGCAGCGGTGTGCCTGTGGCCGAGCAAAAGGGGCAACTTCTCCCTGAAGCCAGGCTCTGGCTCGGCCACAAGTTCCCAAGACAGCACCCTGGATGCGCTGAAGCCACAGCGATTTCAGCAGACCTGAGGTAGGAAGAGACAGAGATTTTTCTGCAAATCCCCAGGGATCTGACAGCTTCTATTTTAATATCCCTAATTACAAACATCTCTATTTTTGGTCCTAAAATGTCCTGAGCCTTTTTAAAATTAGCCACAGCATTTTACTTGAAGACGCCCTGGCAGCAGGCAGCTCCACAGGCTAGCAGCCTGCTTACTAAAATAGTGTTTATCAGCCACTCACTTGATCACAATAACCTTTCTGACAGTTTAAACTTCAGTCCCAATGTAAAGACATCTTTAAAAAAAAAAAAAAAGCCTTTGGATTAGCAGTTCTCACCCAACATCCTAAATTAGTGAGCTGACCTTGATGTTTAATAAGAAACATTTATGCCAACAAAAAGGAATTAAAAACAAATACACACAAAACCTCTTCCCCCACCACAAAGGCTAAGGAGCAAACAAGGCCAATCACCATCGATTCCTTTCAAGCCATTCATCAAACTACTGGCAACAAAAATAAGGCCCAGCTTCGTTACAAAATGAACAATAAAGAAAAAGGAAGTTGAAAATTAAGTAAGAAATTCTCACAGACAATAGATGGATTTAAGTTTTTTTTATTTATTTTTTTGTCAACAATCCAGGCACCAGGGTTTTCTTCACTGCACTGAAAAATTACTAATAAAAGTACTAACAAAATTGCATGGCTGTTTCTGATTAATTTCATGACTTTGAATTTCAAGTAGTTCTTGAAATATTTCATTATTTATCAGAGCTTTTTTAAATGTATACAACATTTGTTAATGAAATCAGGACAAACCGTTTCTTCTTCGTAAGCAGTAGCTAATCTTAAACAAACAAACATCCAAATTAGCTCCCTTTTACTCTCTGTGATTCTGTCGTTCCTATTTACAGATTTTTAAAATGAGCTCAGCCTCCTTGAAAAGCAAAAGCAAGAAAACTCTACAAAACAAGAAGCCACCTTGAACAAAAAAGTCCTGACACTTTCTCCAAAGCAAAGCCCACAATGTTTGCCTTCAGCTGCCAAGGGCCTAAGAGTGCCAAAGCTGCATTTATTAGCTTCAGGGTGGCATCAAGAAAGGAGGTGCGAACATCATCCGCTCTGCTCTCCATCCTGTGCACCCTAAGAAACAGACACCCCTCCCACAAGGTTATGGTCATGCTTTCATTGTCACCAAGGAGGGACACTGCTAACGCACAAGGACCAACATGTTTGCCCAGAGCAGGCGAGACCAGCAAGCAGAGGTGCACTAGGCAGAGATGCACAGAAGTGCCCCATCAAGAGGGGCATGCAGACCACTGGGATCTCAGCACAGCATCACTCAGCTGAACCCCACTGGCCTTGCAGCGGTATCTGGTCCTTTCTTCACATCCTTTATTTTCCGCTGGAGTGAAGACCCTCCAAAATCATTGTGGATGGTGGGGTTGGCACTTCGCATCAATTAATATATTTTACAATAAATAATACCAGTCAAGTCGCAAGGCTGCTAAGTGATTACCAAGATGCCTCATAAATCAGTATCAACTCGACATATTTTGAATTTAAAGCAAATAAGGATATGAAAGCAGAACCTTTCTTCAGCGAAGGTAAAATTGGCAGGATAGAAAGTCTCTTGACATCTAGTACCAAGTTAACAGTTTCACATGAAGCAAAGCAGCAGGATAATTATCCTTTCTGTAGATCTGGTGGCATTGCTTATGCTAGCAGGTTAATTTTCTCTATTTTCTAAGCTTCTTGCAGTGATTCACTGATGGCTGATCTATCTCCCTCTCTAAGCTGACAGTTTATCCAAATAACTGGCACTATTGTTGTTATTAAAATAACTTCCATTCAAGCTGCCATTGTTTAACAGCCGTGGTCTGTGTATATGGAAAGAAAACCTTTTAAAACTAATTTCGAAGACGTCTGTTAGCCCGGGAAATATTTAACAGCAGCAGTAGCTATGCAACAAGAAGGTTAAGCTAGTTAGCGTTTGTGACAATTGCACTCAGCTATTCTATCCAATGGCACAAACATCCTCGCGTTTATCAAGGGAACAGATTTAGTAAGAAACTGCACACAGCAAGAAATAAATGAGAGATGGAGGGAAAACTCGTATTATTGTAGCATCTGCTAGAGCTATTTTAGAACGGTGTCCCCCTGTGCTGCTCCACTGACAGGCTTGTGAGTATTCACTAAAATTAAAATCCATTTCTCAGGCATTTGTAAATAGGCCACAAAAAACTTAGCAAGTCTCACAG
>VXBW01005537.1:3102906-3144159 GCA_013400375.1 Thinocorus orbignyianus
AAAAAAAAAAAAAGGAGCCCCTCTCATATCCTTAGGATGCCAAATAATCATTTCACCCATGTCTCAGTATTGACTTACAAAGACATGACTTGCCTTTGCTGTGTAGTTTTCATATACAAACGAACTGAGGATAACTCATTGTTACGGAAGTCAGTGGGATTGTCAGCTCCTTTATAAAAAAAAGAAAGAGCCAGCTAGATGCAGCTGGCTCAGAACTATGGAAAAAATATTAAAGATGACAGAAAGAGCATGATGTTTTGGCTCTTGTGCAGCCATTATGATATTGAGCAATATGCTGCAAAGAGCTATTGCAGTAAAGCACTGCAAGACCACCTCCTTGCTGAATAAAGGTCATGCAAGGACTTCACTGAATACTCTAAGCTAAGTCTGTATCTTCTGAGTTATTTTTTTATACAGCTTTCCACTACGAGTTTTGGATTCTTTGCACACTAATAGAAATGCTGCGGTGATGAATAAGACCTTCCAATCTTAACTATTGCCAAAATCTAAATTATTTTTTATATTTACCATCAAAACCATATTAGCTCTTCTGCTCAAAATAGCCAGAAGAGCTCTCCATGATCATCACTACAGAGTAGAGGGACAGAGGTGTCATTCTTGCCTTGAGGAAAGACGAGGGTATCCTACTGAGAGCTCTTCAGGGAGTATGCTGGTGATCAGAGATGTCTCCACCTATCTGTCCCCATTAGCAGCCGATGGTGATGGCCAGACATACAGAAGGCACTGTGCCCAGACACCCCTGGGACACTCACCCAGCCTTCTCAGCCACTCGTGACATCCAGCCAGCACCTGCCCCGTTCACATGCAGCTGCCCAGCAACCAGCACCCAGCAGTAGCCAGGGACCCAGTGAGGTTTACTTGCCCTGAAGAGGCACCTCAGTTTTTCCCTCCTCTGTTTTATTTCCATTATGCTATTTTACAGCACATATATAATAATATAATGTGTACATCATATAGATACAGACATGTATATTTCTGCCTACATAATGTATACAGCATACATATACACATGGTAGAGAACACACATGTCAGCAAAAGGCCTCTTTATATTACAAACAGGGATTGCATAAGTCACATTAATAGCTGACATGGTAAAACAATTTAGCAATCTGTACTGCCTTCCATATTTTATATTTTCAGAAGGGGAAAGCAAGAGACTGGAATTTCTCCCTCTAGTTACTCAGACCATAAAGCCAATGTAATTCTGCTGTCTTCATTACATTATTTTTCCCCAGAAACAGCAATGCTCCAAAAAGATTAAATTAAATAATACTTTAAAAAAATCAAGCAGTTCTTTAATTTCATTTCAATACCATCTTGCTTTTCCAACAGTCTCTCAGATGTGCAGGAAATGGCTTAATGATGTGCCTTTATTAAAGGGAAGTGCTGAGGTATCTCTGTAGGTTGCTCCCATCCCCCTAAAGTTTGCACAGCCACTGCTCAGAGAATATCTATCTGCCAGCAAAAATGTCTTCACCAGAGCCTCCTTTTATCACAGGAGCCGCAACAAAAACAGCACTTAAAGGACACAATCATCTCTACTCACAGTACCTTCTGAACTGTAAACACAGTTTAAAAACTGCACGCCATGGAGCTCAGGCATGTTATCTAATCCTTTAGAAACTCTATCCTACTACAAACACGGGGAGCAGCAATGCCAGCCGGCACCATGTGCTTCCACTTACCGACTCACTCCCTCTCCGCAAACACACACCAGCCCTCAGCCCTCACCACCTATCACGGAAACACCAACGCAGCTCGTGGCCAAAACAGTGGGGGAGACTCACCTGGGAAGCTCTGCTCTGCCTCTCACCCTCCTGACACCCCAAGAGCTACCAGCATGTACAACCGTGCGTTACATAGCATCATACATGCTGTTGTCTGCAGCCCAAGGAGCTATACTCCCTTCCCCTTGCCCACTACTACAGCTGGAAGTGTTTGCTTTTTTTTTTAATAGAGGATTTGGTGTCCTTGCTCTTGCTGGTGGCCTGTTTGAAACATTACTTACCTGACCAAGCGCTGTAAGGCTCTCGCAACGCTGACTCTGTTAGCAAAGCAGGCAAACAACCCCCATGACTTTGCAGCTGCCTTGCAGGGCAGCGCTGAACAGCTCGAGCTTTGACAGCCAGACCTGTCAACACAAGGACGACACAGCCTTTTCTCTCTTTCTTTTCTTCTCCTTCACCCCCTCCTCCCCCTCCCCCCGGGTAAATCTTCATTTGCTCAGACCACGGTAATTTGAGCTAACTAGAAAGCTATTCTTTCCTTTTTTTTTTTTTCTTTTTTTTTCCTGCTAACAGTGCTGAAGACTCCTGATAACATGTGTGAGCACAAGCTTCAAAGTGGCCTTGGGAGCAGCAAGAAGTGCTTGCTACCAGTTTCAGAGCTTAGAGTGGCTGGGACAGGAGCAGCCCTTCACACGTCCACCTTCCAGCCACTGGTACAGAGCCAGAATCCCACTGGCAGCACCAATACAGCCTCTCACAGCAGTGATGCTCCCGTAACCACAATGGGATGTAGCTGCTCCATAATAAAACCAGCACTAGCTGTCAGGTGAATAAACTTGGGCAAGACTAGTACGACTGAAGGGTATGGGTTTTACCGCCTGCCCCAAATCCTGCCAGATCAAACTGTGCCTGAACAAATTCTCCCTTTGTTAGATCTTACCAGTGTGAACAGCTGTTGCTTTTTACGAAGCATCAGCAGAGTTGCTTCTTTCTTCCCCCCATGCTTTCCATCTAGCTTATATTTGGTACTAGGTTCATTGAGGACAACATCACATCTTCTAAAAGCGGTTTCCCATTCCTGCCTCTGTTAGTCTCTGTCCCCATGCCCTACCTCTCATTTGAAGTGCTGAACCAGAGAGCATTTAAGTTGTAACCTGAATTGATTTTTAAAATCTGCCTGTAGAGAAAGAGGAATCCTCCTCTACAGATCAATTTACAAAACGGTCATGGCAGTAAGGTCATGCACACAGAGGAACAACCTTCCGCCAAGCTGTTACCCTGTAGGACCTGATGTGACTCTCCCAGTGAAATCAGCTTTGTCGTTGGGAATGCCTTGGTTAGAGGTAGGAGAGAATCAAAAATTACATTTCAAAATAGCACACAGAAGAGGTGATAAACCTTCTCAAAGGCTATCATTTGCAACTATTTCTTACACAACACAAGTTTTAAAAACATTGTGTGCTGATTTTGGCTGAGACAGAGGTAATTTTCTTCATAGTAGCTAGTATAGGGATATGTTTGGGATTTGTGCTAGAAACAGTGTTGATAGTACAGGGATGTTTTAGTTACTGCTCAGCAGTGCTTACACAGAGTCAAGGACTTCTCTGTTCCTCACATCACCCAACCAGCCTGTAGGCTGGGGGTGCATAAAAAATTGGGAGGAGACAGCCAGGACAGCTGACCCCAACTGACAAAAGGGCTATTCCATACCATATGAGATTGTGCTCAGCATATAAAGCTGGCAGAAGAAGAAAGGAGGAGGATGGGGGGGAGGATGTTCCAAGTTGTGACACTTTGTCTTCCCAAGTAACCTTTACGCATGATGGAGCCCTGCTTTCCTGGAGATGGTTTAACACCCATATGTCAGTGGATACTGGTGAATTAATTCCTAGTTCTGCTTTGCTTGTGCACATGGCTTTTGCTTTGCCTATTAAACTGTCTTTATCTCAACTCACATGCTTAATCACTTTTACTCTACTGATTCTCTCCCCCATCCCACTATGAGGGGAGTGAGCGAGCGGCTGTGTGGTGCTTAGTTGCCAGCTGGGGTTAGACCATGACACTTTGTTAAGGGACAGACATACTGCAGATGATGTTCATTTGTACTCAAGTCAAACACTGCACTGATCAGCTTCACTCAACAGCTCTCTTGCATCACAGATCACGTACTAGGCGAGCACAACTTCAATACCAAATCACTTTTCCGTCAACTACTTCAGTGCTCTCTATAAACTTTACAAGATCTAAGACACAAGTCAGCATCCATCTAAACAGGAACAGAAATGAGAGCAGAAGATACTGTCTTCCTTTGCCCAAAATTATAGACCTTCAAAGAATTTTTACGTTGTTCCCAGATGAATTACTCGCTCCAGCACAGGGTAATTTTTGCAGGATTAGCATACATTAGAGTCTAGCAAAGGGATATGAAAATTTTTGATTGCTTCAGGCCAAACATGACTTCCAATCATCACTGAAATCTATGCACTAAGCTACACCTTAGCAGTACCCACATGGAAAGATGAGTTGTGTCACATTAGATCATATAAAATAAAAACATAGGCCATATCTAACATGCAGATTGTGTCCTACCAGGCCAGATGTTGTGCACACGATTAACTACCAGCCCTCTAGGGGAAAGCGATAAGTATGCCTATAAGATGTCTTCTACTCAGATTGTTCCCAAAAACCTATTTTACCTTGTAAAATAGTTATGCTGCATTTCAAATGGACTATGGGCAAAATTTGAGTCCCATTGACATGACATACGGGTAGACTAATCTACAGCAAGGAAAGGCAGTAATAACTCACTGGGAGCAGGAGCTACCCTGTAATTCCTTGCTCTGGAGCTTTGTTGGGAGCTATGCATAGATATGCACCCAACATGCACTCATCTGATCAGTCAAACCATATCACGACATTTAACTTTGCAAGGATTAATCATAACAACAAGGAATAAAAACACCTGCTGAAAGGTACTGCTGTGTTAGCTACCTAGAGAGGCACATGGCTATTGATTCTCGTGGAAGACATGGGACCTAGTAATGAAACTGGGAGTCAAGGGAATGCAAGGGGAAAGAGTTGCCACAGAAAAAATCTTGTCAGAGGGACCTGGAACACAAAACAAACCAGACAAAGAACGAACAAATCCCTACTTCCCTTTGCACTTGAGGAACTCAAGATTCAGAATGCAGTGGTTCTAATCTGACATGCAGGATTCAGAAATGCATTTTGGTTTTATTCCTTCTGTGTGGAAAAAAAAAGTTCAGACACCACAATACTTAAAAGTGAAGCATAGATTTCTTTAAAAGGTTTCAGTGACAGGGTGTGAGCAAAGGCCTTACGAATCACGCTTGTCTGAAAACTAACGAAGACCTCAGAGAAAGCTAATTCACATTTTGTAAGAGTCTGAAGACATTGTATCCTTGTTTATCTTATTAGCATCAAGCAGCTGACACTACCATGAACACTGCAGTGCAAAAGTATCATGATTCTGTACTATTCAGAAGTGTTGCTACTGTACAGCTGAGGACTTAATCGACAGAGCATCAGAGGGAGAAGGCAGTGATTTTTCTGCTTCCTAATTAGCTGTCAAGTGACACAGCACTCCTTATTGCCTGCGACAGCATTTTAGGAAATGGCTCCTCAGTACGCTAGGTCACATAACTGTGTGTTTAGCTTTTTATGGGTTACCACCACTGCATGAAAATGCTTCAACAGAACTACTTACTCTGTTCTTGTTTGCCAACAACCTTGATTTCCACCACATCTCACTCCCTGTCTGTGTCCGCCCTCCCAAATGCAAATAATGTTGATTTTTGAACTCTTGAACAAAAGCATTGGGCAATGCAGATAAACAGTCTGTCCAACAGTTCACTTTACAGTCACTTGACATTCCACTGAATTCACTGAAATTTTTGAAGCTCACCAGAAACACAGCGAAAAGTCTTCACCAGCACATACTTCAAATGTTAGGCAGGACATCTAAGAAACTACCAGATACACAGAATACAAGACATTCAATTTTGCTTCCTTGGGGACAGAAAAGCAAAAATACTTTAAACTGTGTTGTCATCTCCCACCTTCCCAGACATCAGGTGAATTAATAAATGTAACTTTTTTGATTGCTTCACTAATTTATAAACTATTGCTTGAGACCAATGCGTCACCTTCCTTAAAAAATGTTAAGTTCTGCTCGCATTTGTGCCACATTATTAGACTGAAGTTATCAAGCTAGCTGTCTGCACCAGCGGGTTACTGAAAAGAAAAATAAATAAATAAATAACCCCCCCTCCCCTCCATCTAGAAGCTTTCTCCATTACTCAGTAAAGGAATACCTCACATTGGTTACTCACACAGGGACCAGAGCTCACAAGACTGCAATTCAGATGCTCGCCACTAGTTGAAGAGCATCATGAACCTTCTTAGCTCATCAGCTCCTCGTATTTTATGATCATTTATACTTCTGGATGAGTTTTGATTATAGCTCAACAAATGATAGACAGAAAAAAAATAATTAACCATAAGTGCATTTATTACAGGCAGGCACCCATAAACTGCAAGATGAACATCAACTATGCTTCGCTAATTGACAAGGAGTCCCTCAAGGCTCAATTACTTGCCATTTTTTGCTCCATTTCAGATGTTAGCAGTCCTACTCTTTCTAAATGGGTAATAACTACTGATAACCATTTACAAGCAGCAATTAAGAGTTTTAAACTTATACCAATGGCTTCTCTCAAAAGTGGAACCAAGATTTACTTAATTATCTATGAAGTTGGGAAAACTATCTCAGTGTGTTCCATTCCCACAATTTCCTTCATTAAATCACTGTTATTCATGACATATACACTGGTAGTAGCTTACTGAAAATGCCTAGCCTGTAACAAGGATCATGCCTGAAGCTGGGAGAGGAATATTGATACATCTTCTCCACAGCCTGATTGATGAGACCATGTTAGTTCAGAATATCTGCTTTTATCCCTCAGCTTTCACACTGAGTGTAATGCAGATGGGATAGAATTACACTGTTGGTCAGTTTTGGGCCACCTATCCTGTCTGTTCCTCCCCGCAGATGTGACCCCTCTACACTTTTCTGCTTCCAACCCTCCAAAGGGGCATATAACAAAGCTAGCTTTGGTTGTTACAGCAATAACTATAACAGCAAGAGCTTCTCTGCATACCATTCCTTGGCATGAACTATAAACAATTAGGTCTTACCACTCTGGAAGCAGACAGTGTCTGAAAAATAAGCTGTTAATTTCAGAGAGTTCAGTTAGAAGAGGCTTAACTGAAAAGTAAAATTACTGGCCAGAAAATTGGTTCTGTTTTACCTCAAACCAGGATAATACCCAAATGCAATGCACAAAATGGGACAGGTGAGCTCTCAGAGTCCCATCTTTTCTAAAAGGAGCTCCTATACCTTTTCAATTATACATCTTAGTCTGTCAAGCATACTTCAAGCAGGTGCTGGAAGAAATCAGTATCACATAAGGATTTAGCATGCATTAATTAATTGTCTATTACACATCCACATGCCCACACTTGCATGGTTTCCTTGCTCCTTCACTCACCTGTCAGGTACATAAACCAATTGGGACAGGAAACAATAACAACAAAGCCACAAAACCAAACGTTGAGTTGTCCCAGCATACTCAGAAACTGATTAGCCAAACCAGAGCCTGACAACACACTCTGGATGTTGACAAAACATCCACATGTTTGACAACCTGCAAAAGGGAAAACTTCCAGAAAACTTCCAGCAGAGGTATCTGAGCTGATCACAACAACGAAACTGTCAGTTCACACCACAGCGAGCAGAAGCAGAAGCAACAAAGCTCTCAGCACCACAGGCCAGCAGCAGAATCACCCTCAGTGACAAAATACAAAGTCAGGTGTTTCAAAGTCTTCACCGATGCCCTTTAAAAATATTTCCTTCATTATCTAGATTTTTTTTTTAATTTTTTCTCTTTACCTTTTACCCTAAACAGCATAGCACTTTGAATTCCACCTTATTTATTTATTAATAATGGCTTGATCCTCATAATATCTATTAACTACTGCCATCTATATACCAAACAGATATTTCTGTGGACTCAAAGAAGGTAATGGGTAATTACTTCAGACAGTATTTTGAAGACAGCAAAAATTTTTGCCTGTGTTAACAGTGAAGAATGTAGCCTGCTTACATTTCTTTTATTTAGGATTCATTCTGGGATGGAAACCTTACTCTTCAAACTTTTTTTTTTTTAAAACCCTTTTGTACCACCTGCATCTCTCTCTTCCCCAAGGTTACACAGCTTGTGGCAAAGCATACATACAGAAATAGAATAAGAAAAGTCCTTTCACAGTTGTTACCCTGAAAGCTAGTCAAAAGCCAGAACCAAGAAAAATAAAATGAAAGAAAGAACCTATTTTTTTAATCATATCTTCAATTCAGATTTTTAGTTAAAAAGTAAATCAAGGTCTGCATTTGAGGAGCAGGGGGTGGGGGGAATAAAACAATAGGAAGGCTGGACATAGTGCTTGCCTGTTTTTGTGGGGGTTTTTTTCTGTTGATAGTACTAACATACTCCAGTCAGAGAGAGAAAGAGAAGTAAAAGAGAAAACTTTCATCTTTCTGCAGAGACGCATGGAGATGTGCTTGAATGGGGCCAAGGGAAAAGAGGAATAAAAGTGCTGTCGGTTTTACAGCACATATTTTCAAATGCACACTACTTTCAAATAAAGTATCTAAATGTAGCATCTGTAGCAGTCGACAAAAAAACGCAGATCCAGCCAACAAGACTGTTGTTATTGCCATGATCTCTGGTGCTGAGCTCATGCAGACGCCGACTTGAAAACAATGAAAATTAAAACTCCTAAGCAGCAGCAGTCAAATTGTTCAAGAATGTTGATATGTCTCTTGCAGAGTTCCATCAGCTCCTGACAGCCAGATTCAGATGTGCAAGGTAAAATGTTTCAATCTGTGCATCCCCCTGGTCTGTCTGCACTGCAACGTATGACTTCAAACAGCCCTCAGTAAACAGCCTTCTCGTCACTCCAGCCTGGGCTGAATTTTAATCAAGGTCCTTTAAATGCCATTGAACAAATCCATATACTATGGATTGCTTCTTGTATGCCTCTGGCCAGCTACTATTTAGAGGGTCATTTATTATTTTTAGAAAATCGAAACAATCCAAAGTAACAGTACAAATTACAGCACATCTCACAACAGGGTGCAGTCATTTCTGGTCATTTCATATTGCATGTGAATGAAGCTTTTTATTATTCCTTTAACATGACATAGTAGACACATCCATCTGTTCGACACACAAGAGGAGGAGCTAGATTTATCTCATGATTAAGCAGCAGTTGAGTTCTCAGGTCACTCACATATTAAACTTGGATTCTATAATTCACATATTGTGCACAAAAGGCAACCAAAAGACAGAAATACGGGAAGTTCTCAGCCATAATAGCAATAAGGAGTCCATGGTTCAAAAGGGATGAAAAACTTATGATGAAAATGCTAAGACTGCTTGTAAACCTCTTTTTTTTTTTTTTTNATGCCAGGGAAGGTTAGACTCTGTAAATTATCAGACCAGGAGTATGTCCCCAGTAGATCTACAGGCTCAGCAAAAACTCATTAGAAAGTATGCGTGCACAGGGAGAAATGTGGTCATCATTTGACTGCTCTTGTTCTGCAAAGAACTATATTAGGGAGGTATAAGCCCGCAGACTGCTGACTGCTACAGTTCTTTCTGTCTCCCATAGATAAGTCAATTAATCAAACTTTGTCTCCTACCTGTCAAAAGCCCATCTCTGTCCTCTTGTTGAATTACAGAAAGAACGCAGGGGCTCTTCCTCCGCCTGCAGGTTCTCTCTTATTTAAGGAGTGGTTCCAGTCATTTGGGGAAAACATCACTTCATGTTGTTAAACAGCTTTACAAAAATCTCCTTCTCTTTTCTGTCTTTCCTGCAAACAGAGTGGCTGACAGGCAGGGAGAGAAGACTTTCACCTGAAGAGAAGAGCAGGGCTTAGCACAGCATCTCAATGCAGCCCTCAAAGTCACTATAGTGTTTCTGACACCTTCCTCCTGTAATACCACTGCCCACAGGTTTGGACTAAGCATCAACACAGACCACCCTGCGGCTTTTCTAATTAGCTGTGGAATGGCATTTTGAAGTCATGTGAGGCCAGACGCTGGTTTTGTGGCTTCAGTGTGTTGCTTCACGGAAGAACATTCCCATTGCATTCTGAATTCCTTGCAGACAGATGTCAAGATCTAGTCTTCAGTGCGCTTCCCCTGATTTCCACCCTTGACTCCAACACAGAGCCCAAAGCAACATGCTCTAACAAGCACAGCAAAGGAGCAGGAATCAGATAGCCCATCCCTCCTAAGCCCTAGTTCTCCTCTGGCATAGAGGGTGTAAAATAGAGAACGAACGTGACCCAGAATTTCCACTTCCCTTTTTGTAAGGGATAATGTCAACAGATATCACACTATGACAGCCAAAAAAAAGAGAACCACATGCAAGTAAGCAAGACAAAAATCTATGAAAATAAGCAACACAAACACACTGCAGTAATCGTACCTTCTGTAACTGTGCTTAGGTTGATGGAGTTTGAAGGGGCATCACCCCCTGACTTTGCAATTGTCCTTTAGAGTTTGAATTTCAGACTGGATGGGCATTGTTAGGGGCTTGCAATCTATGTACTTCTGCAGGCTCAAATGAGGATAACCAAAGCAGATCTTTCAATACATGAACGTCTGTGAAAAGTGCTCTCCTTGTCTCTTCATGTCGGAAAACCATAATACAATCAGAAGAGCAATGTGAGATGGGATGCTAGTTTTCTTCTGCCATTACAATTACAGACTTTCACATCCATTATGGGAAACTTTTGTGTATATCCCTAATTAGAGACTCAAGAATTGTTTCTTGAGAAATATATCACATCCTCTTTCCGAGGAGGAAAAAGGGGGCAGAAAAGAAGGAAAGAAGGAAGTGATAGAATTTTCCCATCACACCTTGAAAAGCCTAAAGAACTAGATTTGTATATATCTGGAACTCAGAAACTTGCTGAAAACAGGTTATGCCTTTTTGTTCAGCTGCTGATGGTGCAATTAGTCAATGTGCAAATGGCCCCTGTTGTTCTTGGAAGGTATCCTAAAAGAGGGACGTTGCCCAAAGACTTTGGGAAAGAAGAATGAACTCCACTGAGGCTGGTTTTCATCCAGATTTAAGGAAGGCATTAAAAAGGCTACATATATAAATCCTACAAGATTTAAGTTGGGCAAAACATGCAGGTTAAGGCCATTATTGCTATTGTTCCCCCAGGCCAAAAGGACCCAGGAATCTGGGCAAATAGCCACCATACAATGAATTGAGAGTCCACCTAAACAGACAGAAACACTGATACTTCTTATGATTCATTCCATTCACCTTGGGATTTTGCTCTGTGATTGACAGAGTTCTTCAATACTTTTACAGTAGATATTTCTTTCACACTACTGCCTGATGAAATGCTAAAAATGACCAGTTGTTGAATACAACCAATTCCCAGAATACACTTGTAGACAGATTAGCTTCTGAATTAGGTTCAGACTAAGCATTTTTAGGTCTATTTTTATTTGTGTTGAAATAGATGCTTCAGTGTTTTTAGCTGTCTGAGCAGCAGCTGTTGCCACAGACTACTCTGCAGCAGCGCAAGCAGGAGTTGGATTCATTGCTATTTGGAAAGTATTTAATTTCTTTTTCTCTCCCCCTGCCTTCCCTCCCAAACTCTCCTACGTATACTTTTTTTTTTTCCTAACAGTCCCTGCCATTTCTAATAAGAGAGAATCAAACCATTCTTGATAAAGTTCTTCAACCCAAGCATAGTGCGAGGTCACACTCACATTGTGAAGATATTCTGGCTGCGGTTGAAACCAGTAAGACACTTGATTTCAGTTCAAGTTGCCGCCCTTCCTAGTTTTCATTTGCCAAACTTTCTGACTAAACTACTTTATTTGACAGTCCTAGCCTAAGGTATCAACTAAGAGAGAAATTTCACAGAGGATCCAGCATCCTCCAGACATTTTAAAAATTACAGTCCAGCAAGGAAGTCAAACTTTCCCACTTCCTAGCTTTTAGGTAGTGCCCTCAAACTTGCAATGACCAATTTTATGAATTAAATTCTCCCATTCTAACAAAACCCAAAATTTTGGAAATTGAAGAAATTAAAACTTTTGTCTAAATACACATACCTTTTTCTCTCTAGTGAAGTCAAAGTATCTTTAATGAAATTTATGAGGGAGCACGCCACATCAATTAGTCACAGTATATATCAAATTCTTAACTGGAAGATAAAGATCATAGCCTCCTTCCAGACCTCTCTCCTACTCTCTACTCTTCTACTATTCTCCTCCTGCTTCTCCCTTTCCCTCACACATGTGGCCGGATGCCCTGATATGCATTAAATGCATAGAATGGTTTGGTTTGGAAGGGATCTTAAAGCTCACTGAGTTCCAACTCTCCTGTCAGGGGCAGGGACACCTCCCACTAGGCCAGGTTGCTCAAAGCCCCATCCAATCTGATCTTGAACACCTCCAGGGATGGGGCATTCACAACTTCCACAGGCAACCTGCTTCAGTGTCTCACCACCCTCACAATAAAGAACTTCTTCCTAACAGCTAATCTAAATTTTTCCTCTTCCAGTTTAAAATCATTACCCTTCATCCTATGGCTCCACTCCCTAATAAATAGTCCCTCCCTCTCTCTCTCTAGTGTAGGCCCCCTTTAAGTAGCAGAAGGCTGCTATAATGTCTCCCTGGAGCCTTCCTCAGGCTCAACAACCCCAATGTTCCTCAGCCTGTCCTCACAGGGAGGTGATTCAGCCCTCTGATCATCTTTGTGGCCGTTCTTTGCAGTTGCTCCAACAGGTCCACGTCTTTCTTATGTTGGAGACTCCAGAGCTCAACTTCAGGTGGGGGTCTCACAAGAGTGGAGTAGAGGGGCAGAATCACCTCATCTAACCTGCTGTCCACACTTCTTTCGATGCAGCCCAGGACATGGTTGGCTTTCCGGGCTGCAAATGCACACTGCTGGCTCATGTTGAACTTCTCATCGACCAACAATAATTCAGAATGGTTAAAGATAAGTATTTGAGGGTAAGTAGCTAATTCTATTAATTCTAGAAAAATCAGTTTTTGACAGAAGATAGAGTATATTCTTTAATTTTTCCCACTTCATAAACTGGCTGATAAGTACCTTGAAACATCTAAGCAAATACACTCATCAAATGAAGCAATTTAACACGAGGAAGACGGTTTGGAAAAATCAATACTAAAAGGCAAAGTTAGCCTTTCATCCACTTGACTGCAGGCACTACTCTCAGATTTTTCCATTAAAGTATTGTTTCCACTGGCTCCTTGACTTCTGGATGCTTGGATTTATTCTTCTAAGCAGTGATTCCCCAGTTGCAAAACCTGATGATTTCCATTTGTCATCCTGATTACACAATGTACACAAAGAGTCCATATTACAATATAGTATTGTCTAAAATATTAATAAAAAGTGATGACAGGAACCAATCCAAAATAGCAACATGCACTTTGTTATTAGCTGCATTCCACCATTAAATAGTCTATTACCCTTAAACAGATTTTAGCTGTTGCAGCCGTAGGAGTCAAGTAAGGAAAAGAACCCTTCAAAGCATTAACACCTCAAGCTCTGCAACGTTTCAAGAGCCAGCACAGTCTAATGACTCATTATGAACGTAAAATTTTGCAGAAGATCACCAATCAGTTCCAAAGTCTCATTTCTTTAGCCCTTGAGTTGAAAATTAGAACATGGCGTATAAGGAATTTTCACCTGAAGTTTAAAACGCCTGTATACATAGAAGTTTAATTTATTATTCTAATGACTTTCACAGCTTGAGATTCTCACTGGGAGACATGCCTGTATGCATTTAATAAGGCTGCAGAGATTGGGACTATTCCTGAAGGACTTTCTGAATCATTTCCAAAGCATCTTTTTATAGCTAGCAAAGTATAAATTATGTAAAAAGATATTTAGATAGATACCATCAAATCTATTTGACTGTTAACCCCTCTTTGTCAGCTTAATCTATAAACCTGAAAAGAATCCACTTTTAGCATTCCAAGACCATGCTCACGTATTTAGATGTGAAGAAGTAATCATTCAAATAGCTGGGGCGAGGGGTAGGGAGATGCAGGAAGTCTTCATGGTTTTCTCTTTTACTCTTGAGACCTAAATAGCACATTCATGACAAATCTTCTGTCCTATGACTGTGATGTTGGAAGTTCACAAACATAATTAATGATCCCAGCACTAGATTTTTGGAAATCTAATAAAGAGATCTAATGCACTCACCTAGTAAATGGATATTTATTTCTCCTCTCCTGACTGATGAAATCCTAGTTCCATGGGGAGGGCAAGAACAGAGAAGAAATGTTCCCGTTGATCCACAGAAATCATCCAGTAGCAGAGAATAAGAGAGCCAGTGGCAGAAAACATAGTGCCAATTAAGTCACATAATTATTTTTTTTTTCCATGGGATCTCCCCATAGATAAACAAAAGATCAGGGAGAGCTCTCTTATCTTTTTCACAAAGGGCACTTCATTGCCTCCTCAGAGTTTGCATATAATGGCAATGAATATTAAACAATGACTTCACAGAGAGGACAGGAGTGTGAAATTATCTACATCAGCTACCAGGAGCTAACTCCGAGTCAAAGGTTTCTCTTCTCCTCGTGAGGAAGTTATAAACAACACACTGTGCATTTCTGCCATTTGAGGCCAAAATACTCCCGAGACTTGCACATCTCCATTTTCAGTGCCCTTGAAGCCAGACAAGATCATTCAGCCTCAAACACAAACTGCAGCTTGCCTGTAATCCAGACTCAGATCTGAACACCCTTCTTCTTCTTCAACTATCTCTAATTATGGATAATCTTGATTTGCTTTTTAGCTGGGTAAACAGAGAAGGCAGCTAAAGCGTTTCTCATGCCACAAAAGAAGACTAGATAATACATACATCAAAAGTGCTCTCTTCCCCTTCACCACACAACTTCTGTTTTGCAAGGCATGCCCAGAAGTAGAGATCATGTTAAACCATTTGACAAGAATGTTCACTATTTTCCTCCTCCACCGAAAATGACTGTGAGAGTCTAGTTACAACGACATTTTGTCAGTTCACTGCTATAAGTGGCCACTTTTCATACGTGCCAGCTAAGCAGAAACAACCTGAGACTTATGAATACTTATCAGATTGTGTGAAAGTCACAGGCATCACACTGCTGTCTGACTCTCAATAGCAGGGGACTTCTGGGTGTCATTTGGGAATGAAAGGATGCTGTCATTACTCCAAGAGCAGAAAGAGAGCCAAATGAGACTCCTCGTGAAAGCAGCCAATGATAGAACGTTTTGATTAGAATAGATGACACCAAGAAATTGTCTGCTGGCAACCACACATTTTCCCATTACAACAAGATGACACAATAAAAGGGATTTTCTTTTCCAACTCTCATTCTACTGAGAGGTTTCTGAAACATCAAGTTTCAAGAGACAACAGCCTCTAGAGATGAAGAGACAGGAGAAAGTATTTGCAGTAAGTATTTTTCCAGGGAAGAAAAAGAAATGTTTCCTTACTCGTATATACATGCACTTCCCTTCCTACAAATGATCTTGTTCCTTTTACAGGGTAAAATCTTGCATTTCAAAGAAGACAGGCTATCAATAACACTCTAGTAAAAACATGCTTCCCAGCCTGAGAGTTCATTGATACTAGCAATAAGCGCTGCTCATGTATGGCCAGCACAACAGATCTTCATGAGAAGCAGAAGATGGCTGTGTGGAGAACACTTGGGAGCTGCTGGTACCCAACAGCATTTGGAACTGTAGCAAAATCTGGCTCAGAGCTCTCTGCATGCAGTGCAAGGGCTGCACCTCGGTGACTGCCCTATTGGAGGGCAGCAGCCGGGAGGCATCTCTGCTCAGCTGCCTGCCCCTCTGCCTCCAGTTCTCCTATCTCTCCCACAAGCAAATTATAGACATCTTTTCTATTCACCTTTTAAAAAGCGGCACTGCTAATACACATCTGTATTTTGCAGGGGAATTAGTATGAAAACATAACTTATACCCTTCCACCAGATTCTTCTCCTCTTAGTCACTGATGAGATGTTCCACCCTGGAATAAAGCTCTTTTCCAGACTCTTCAAATGAATAGAAGGATTCAAAAGAGGTTGTTCTGCTGCGTGCGCCATGGTAAGTGCCTGATCCATGCAGTCAGAGTGTCAGTCCCTCTTAATGAATTTATATTTATTTCTACAAATTGGAACCGATCCAAGAGATGGGAAAACACATTGTTTCGGGTGTGAAAAACCCAGAAACCAGGGCCCACAGCCAACTTGGAAGTCACCTGGAAATTCCACTGTGATCATCCTGTCCGCAGGTGACTACCCTAAAAAAGGTGTTATGGACTACACTGAGGACAGTCTTCCTCCCTCTCAACTGAAAAACTCACCATGTACCTCAGAAATGTTTACATAAAGAGTTTTGTTTTAACTGGTAGGTCCTTGAATAGGGAAAGCTTAAGTTTGGAAGAAGAGGTATTCTGTAACTTCCTGCCCAGCTTTGCCTGCAACTCTCTGCAAGTGGTCAGTCACAGTGAAAATTGGTTTAAATGCCTGCTGAGAGCCCCAGAAAGCCTGAAAAACTGCACTGACCTTGGATTAAGTTGAGTCACGGTTCGTAGAAAGCTAATCATGTACCTGCAAGTCCAAATAAAAATAAGCACATAACGCTTTCAGCTAGATTGGGGAAGGGGGTGGAAATCAATACTAAATCCACTGGAAAATATATTTTGTATTTTGAAATACAAACAGAAACTATCCACGGTTCAAACTCAGATAATAGTTTCAGTGAAAGAAAGGTTTCAGCTGCTATATTAACTGAAACATTTAACGTATAAAATGGGAAGGTTTTTCTCCAAGTTTTTTCACTAAACTTTTCAACAGTTCGCTTGAAGCTGACATTGTTTAAGTAGTAAAAACCCAAACAAACCCAGAAGTGAGCAACATACAGGATGTTCCAAGTAGAAAAAGGTTGTGTTTTTTTGATCTAAGCACTCTTACATTAAAGGCCAAAGAATCATTAACTAAGATGAAAAGATTTTGATTTATTTGGTTCAATGCAAATCAATTTTTCAGTCCATTTTTCACTTTATCGACAGACTTGAAAGCCTGGTTATACATCTAGCTTCACAGGTAACATACCTCGTTCCTTGGCCCAGTCCTCCAGCTGTCCTTTGAGTCATTTTCTACCTGGCTTGGGGTGGATATCCCTGCAAGTGCAAATGAGCTTCTGCAAAGATGGCAGGTAATTATGGCAATCCTACGTGGTTGTTGTTTCCTGGACCTCAAATGCTCAAGTTTCCGACAGGTAACTGCAATAGTTGAGTCCCTGGGGCAGAGCAGTTTTGGCATGCTTCAGCCAGGAGGCACCTAACTTAACTAGCTCATCTAAAAGGAAAAGCACTGCATTGTCAGAACAGCGCTTCAGTGCTCTTGGGAAGTCATCCAGATGGGAACTGCAGTCTTCCTCTGAGAGCCACACTCAAATGTTCTGAAATCCAGGTATTGCGAACAAGTTATAGCTGGGGCATTTTTCACATTTTAAACTAAAACACCAGTCTCCACAACAGCTCTTTTCTGCCACATCCCAGAGGTGTGATAACATGAAAACTTTGCAGGTGACCTGTGGAAGATGCCTCAAAGTTGCCTGAACTGAACAGTTTTAAGGCAATCACAAGTACCACATCCATCCCAGGCATTTACCCTGTGGAAAGCTGCAATGCTCTCAACAAGGCTGCTCATGCAGTGACCAAAACCCACTTTTTCAGCTTCCAACCACATGGTCAGCACTAAAAGCCTTTCCTGAAACTCTTCACATAGGTAAGCCTCACAGGAAACTCAGGACAGCTTTGCACAAGGACAGCTTTGCACAAGGACAGTCACGTTCTGCAGAATATGGACTCCATCATGCTGTTTTATAAAGCATCATATACATCCTTGGCAGTAAGGAATACACACCAATAGCAAGAATCATCTAAAACTAAGAAACAGTATTCATTCTACAGTTGTCTTTGATAACAGCAAGGCACCCTGTTAGGCACAGAGGCCTTTCTAAGCAGAGTTCACCTCTGGTAAGCACGGTCATATTTGTAAGCTAATGCTATTATTAGGAAACAGCAATTTACGCCTTTGAGGATACACAAACAATGAAATTCTGTGACCAAATCAGACTTCACAAATGTTCAGCTAAAAAATTGTTTGCTATTTACCTTAGAGGCTTAGGTTGGATTTGCTGTTTGTTTTCCCAGGTGATATTATTTTTTTTTAAATTAATTATCCCAAAGATGTGCTAAATTCCAGCTAGATACACCACTTTCAGTACCATTCTCAAACCCTCTTTCGAACACACTTTATTACCACACACCACAAACAAATTCTATTCTAGAGCAAATGCAGAATGAAAACCTTCAGTGCTAGAACGGAGATATCAGACATTCAAGTAAAATAAAGGTTACAGACCTCCTGATGTAAAACATACAAAGAGCAAACAAAGAAAAAAAAAAAAAAAGGAAGGAAAGGAAATGGAAAGGAAATTCTTTCTTTTACATTAAAAAGTTACTTTTGCTATGAGAAAGACCAACCAAATCAAATAGTAAAAATGCCTGCGACTCAAACTACATTATATTAATGTGGCTCCACAACAAAGCATGTTGTTACACTGTATAAATTAACTTTCATTTTCTGGAGACAGTAAATGCCGGGTGTTTTGTCTAGCTGTGTGGACCATGAACAATGTAGCAATTTCAGAGCATTCCCTTCATGCATAAAAAACCCTGCATACTATTAATATATCCTGACTAGATTAAAAGTCTTGCAAATAATTTTGCCTGAAATGCCCTAGTATGAGATCTCCTTTAGGGAAATATCTTCAGCACCAATTAGTTTAATTGACAAGGAAGCCAAGAGAATAGCAGCGAAGAGACAGAGACAGAGTAGACCAGGAAAGGCTCCATTTCCACATTTGCTCTCACATCCTGGAGTCTATTTGTGACTAGTATTTGCAGCCTTCCCCACCCTAACTATTTATATTACTACCACTTCATGGATATGTTGAAACTCCACGGGAGACCAGTGGAGTAAAACTTAATAGGTTATCAGCACCGCAGCCATGCTTCACATACTTTTTGCTTTAAAGGCCCTGCTTTCATTGCTTGCTGTCCCCAAATAGCTGGTACGCTTTTGAACAAAATTTTAGCGCACCATGATTGTTTTTCTCTACCCTCCAGGGAGGAAACAAAGACAGCATATTTAACCTACACAGTGTGATAAAAATTGTGAAATCTGCTTTCCCCTCCTCGCTCCCCGCACCGTGCCCTCCAGAAGTAACCAGAGCCTACCCTCCCATCAAACTGGTGACATTTTAGGGCCCCTGTGAAAGGAGGGTAAGAGGAAAAAAGAAGTTGTTTCAACCTTGGGAATCATGTGGAATCCACATAATTTACTATTTCCTGTGATTCATCAAACTTCCTTCTTCCCAAGAGTAATTGGTCACCACTTATTTATACACCACAGAGAGGCTTAACTCCAAAGGTCAGTTCAAGATTAAAAAAAGCAGATCATTTGTTCAAGAAATCTGGGTGGTTTGGGGTTGGGGTTTTTCAGCGGTGGCAGCGTTTTGCCTTTTTTTTTTTTATCCTTATGCCTGTAAAGAAAAACTAACATGCTTTCAGCAGGCACTTAGCCTGTCAGAAAATACATGGGTTACCATCACTAAGGTGGTATCACACAACAGATGTAGGATGCAGAATCTTTAGCAAAGAAAACTGCTTACCTATATATATACATTTATAAAAAATACATTGGGTCTCAGCTTCAAGCTGCAGGACTAGGAAAACTGGGAGCATGCAACACAGCATCACACACTCGCTTTTCCAACTTCTTCGCACATTTTAAAAGAAAAGGATGTTACACGCATGGACTGTTCATGCCTTGATACCCACACAGATGGGATGAGTGCCGGTTTTGAGAATACCTTTGCAGAAAGGAGGTGTGTGCGGTTTTGTGGTTACAAAGCAAAACACTTAGTTCCACTACCATAAAAACATTTTATCTTCACCATAATAAGAAGGAAAAGCAATTACGAAGCTAGAAGCCCATAGGAGAGAAATAAAAATGACAAGCTAGTGCTCAAGCTCCCAATTTCAAACAAAACCGTCACTCTAACATGAAACACGTACTCTAAACACACATGCACTTTTAATATACAAACGCTAAAAGATTATGGAATTGAACACCTTCTCTAGCTAAACTTCTATCAAGTTTTAATTTTCTCTCTGCACCTTACAGCCCTACACAAAGGTGTAAAGCAGTATAAAAATAAACGTTTGACTAGGTTAATACCACATAAACTGCAAAACTCTATTCGTGTGAACAATTAATATTACCCATGGTACAGTTTTCAGCAACTAAATGCTGAGATACAAAGCCTCCAAATAAATGGAAAGCTTACATGTGTAACCTGTAATGTACATGTATAACAGCATCTGTGACAACACAGCATGTGCCACAGTTGATGGAGGACAGACTAACTCAGCCCGTTCAAGAGCTAGAAAATGCAAACCAGCTCTTATTTTAGGATATAATTAAAGCATATCAAATACATTCAATTATTGTAAGAGGAAAATAAAAGAAACTAATAGAAGCCAATTGTTATAAGAACAACCACATATTTTCTAGCCCTCTTACAGATTCCAAAGATCTCCTTTATGGGAAGCAAAGGAATTCCAAACATCCTTGCAGGGCACTTTGCCCCAGGCATTAACTGAAATTCCCACCATGATCCAGGCAGGAAAAAAAAAGAAAAAGAAACAGATTTTTTTTTTTTGCACATATATATATAAATATATATATATATGTATATATATCAATACATATATATTCATTAAACAACAGGTAATCAGTTGCATTTCAGATGAAGAAAATAGAAGGAATTAAATGCAAAGAATATTTAGTGTCTTAATTATGATTTTAAATACGATTCTTTGTGACAAAATGGCACGTAGAGAAATCCCTAGAGGTTTAGGAAAAGAATCACACGTAACTGCTTTTGTTCCTATGTTTAGGTCGGGTTTTGTTTAGTTTTGCTTTTTTTAAACCTTCTTAATTTTTTGTTAGGAAATATTTGATGTCTGAAGAAAGAAGGAATCTGAAACAAAGCCTTCCCTTCAGCTAAAACACTTCTGCAGGGTTTTTTTCCTTTTAGTATTTCTAGGTACCTGCCTAACACTGATCAGATGTATGGTCAAGATCATAACTATTTTTTCAGATTAGTTCAAAGTACTTCTTCTACTCCAAATTAATCATTTTAATTATGCTGTCAACAGCTGCACCAGGGCTTCAAATCAAATCTGTTTTGTTAATGAGATCCTGTTGCTGTACTTTTATTTTTACCCAATATCCTTTTAAATAGCTAAACTACATTAGCTATTTTTGCTTTTATTATATTAAGATATATCAATACATATTATATACATATTAATATAATGGTATTATTTTTATTATAGGCAGGTCTTTATATAGAGTTACTTTAAATAATTTAAAGAACACTCCCTGAATTTTCTATGCACATGGAAAACCAAAATGAAACCAAAAAAAAACCTCCTGGAAATCTTGTCTCAGGCAGACAGGAATTTGTCTTACGTTTGAATTCTCATAGAAGTACCAGGGGAAAAATCAGTTTGAATGGAAATACAACAGAAAAGGAAGACAACAACAACAACAAAAGAAAAAAGTCGCTGTGAGAATTCACTCCTTTCCTTTTTCCTCTTTGTGATGAGCTGTGCTCCTTCCGGCTTCTGCATTTGCTTCAGCAAAACCTTTCTAACTTGGCAGCATTTTGACGCAGAAATATGTTCCGGTAAGGTCAGGATTTTGCTCAGCTTTTCTCCTCCCATCCCTGGTGTTCCTTTAAACCTTAGAAAAGAGCCCCTAGACAAGGCTGTCAGGTAAAATTCACGGAACAAAAGAATGCAAATTGCTACCTATTACCTCTCAGGCACATTTCAAATAACCAAAAGAAGTCCAGATAAATGATAAGATTCCAGTCAATAGCTCATTTCTGCTATAACCAACCACACAGTCCTGAAAGGAAATACACTGCAGTTAAGCCAGTAGTGATTACTGGACAAGAAAAATATAGTTACCTTTTAACCATGGCATAACAACATTTACAGATCAAAACCATGTTATTAAACTCCCAGACTGGCCACTCTCCATGTCTTCTCAGAAATATTTCTCAAAAGCTAACATTTCGAACAATACAGCACCTGAAAGTATGCATACCTCACATTTTCTTTCCCACTTCAGCTTCCATAAATCCTATCCACCCCGCTCTGCAACTAAATAACTACCCTTTTAAGACAAGTATTAGCTTTTGTAAAGTCACACGCCTAAATCTTCCACAGAAGCAAAGTGCTTACAAGCACTTTGTGTTGGCCTAACCTGTACTCTTCTGAAAATACCACCCTCAGGCAACTAAATCCTTGGCCTAATTTTCAAAATTGCTGAAGATTCAGCAGTTTCTAATCACTGCAGAGGAACTACTGGGGTGTTAGCAGTTTGAGAAACATGCCACTTATTGGAGTCCCTTAGGACCAGAGTTTGGGATGCCTGATTTTATACAGTCAATTTAAAACAAAACCGCCCTAAGTCAGACTTTTTGCCTAAAGTTTGGCCAAGCAGCTTGCCCCTGACAACTAAAAAGGCTGAGATGTTTGAATCTGGAGAGAGGATGGCTGGTGGGGCAGAGAGAGGGGTAGCGGTAATTATAACAAGGTTTACAAAAATTGTGTGGGCAATGGAATGCAGATGAATGCAGAACTGCTGCTCTCCCAATTCCATCAAACCACAAGCCAGCAGACAATGGTTGAAATAAGCAAATAATCAGTTTAAAACATGTAAGAGAGAGAACCTCAGGCTACAATGGCAAGCTCCTGGACTGTGCTGCCCCCAGAGTTCAGGGTAGCGGGTGGCATGAACAGGTTGTAAAAGGCCTAAGAAACTATGGGATAACAAATCTGTAAGCAGACAGTAAAAAGCAACGGGTAGGGATGTCCCCTCTCTCAATACTGACTCGAACAGCTGTGGATGCTGGGGGAGAAAAAAGCCAGGCCCGTGCTCATGCCAGCATCAGAGGCGGCACATTTAGCTCCTGGGGCCTCTGGTCTAACTCAGGAAAGCATTTCAGCTTCCTTATGGAGAGGTGGCTGGGACCAACACAGTAAACTGCTAGAAACATGTCAAACCTTTGAAGCCCTTCCCTGCAACAAGCATCACCTAGTAGAAGTGTGGAGGTGAGTACACTTTGTCTCTGGTATGGGTTAACCCACTTGCCCTTCAGCCTCAGAATGAAACAAGTGAGCAGAGACCCAAGAGGAGCAGGACCATCTCTCCTCTGGACCCAACTCCTTTTAGCACAAATCAGCCTCACATGATACTCAAGCCACAGGAGGTTCGGCAAGAAGCAGAGCAGGTTATCACACACACAAGCACAAGAACTGCAGCTGATACTGAGAAAATTAAGGAGTAAGATCAACAGAAAGGAGAAGAAAAACGCACAACTCTCCCTCCAAGATATGATGCCATTGTCACCGCTCCATCATAATGCTGATGTTACTCAAGCAATGTGCTTCACCAGTACCACCCAGAACAAATCACTCATTACTCAGTGAGATGCCTCAGTGAGACTCGCTGTGAGTTACTCTGTTTCCACACACAAGGGCCAAGTACTAGATCTCACCAGCCTACAAACCTCCAGCATTTACACCAAAATCAGGTTTTTGGTCATCACATATAAAACCAGAAAAATTGGCAGCTCGCTACAAGAAAGGCTATTATATTAGAGTTGGGTGTTGTTGGTTTATTTATTGAAATACTTCCTTGGAAGATTTTTATCTGCATGGCTGGCAAGTACCAGGAAGCAAGAAAAGGAAAAGAAGTGGAACCAGCATGAATTAGCTATCTAGAAATGTAATATATGTACCCATCTTACAGGAAGACATAAAATAGAGCTATTGCCCTATTGATTAAGATCTATACTGGATCATAAGAAAGCTGTGTTATAAAAATGCTGCTTCCCAAACACCTTAGCTATTTTCCTGGTCTCAATATGCAACACCTGCCTGGCAGAGCATTCCTCAAGGTAATTCCTGCTGTTGGAGAAGGAGGGCCACAAATGACAAGCAGAGGTCTGGTGCACTTCTTCTACGAGAACAGGCTGAGAGAGTTGGGGTTGTTCAGCCTGTAGAAGAGAAGGCTCCAGGGAGACCTTACAGTGGCCTTCCAGTATTCAAAGAGGACCTACAAGAAAGTTGGAGAGGGACTCTTTACAAGGGCATGTAGTGCTAGGACAAGGGGTTATGGCTTCAAACTGGAAGAAGGTCAATTTAGATTAGATGCTAGGAAGCAATTTTTCACTATGAGGATGGTCAGACACAGGCCCAGGTTGCCCAGAGAAGTTGTGGATGCCCCATCCCTGGAAGCGTTCAACGCCAGATTAGATGGGGCTTTAAGCAACCTGATCTAGTTGGAAGGGTCCCTGCCCACAGAAGGGGGATTGGAACCAGGTGATCTTTAAGGTCCCTTCCAACTCTAACAATTCTGTGACTTTAAGATCAGCTATAAATAACAACTAGGACAGCATGCCAGCAACTCCTGATGGAGACAGGTGCAGATTTACCCTGGCATGCCCAGGCTGCCAGGAGGCAGGTCAAGTTGGAGGTTCCTGGGCACTGGGAAAGCCCTCTATAACAAATGTGGCATTTCAAGCCACACAAGAAGTTCCACCTCATTTGAACTTAAAAACGGCCTCCAGTTGCTATTGTACAGTATTTTGCTCCCTGTTACAGTTGCTTAAGAATTCAAAACAACACAGGAAAGGACAGCCTGCTATACAGAAAGAAGCTCTCTTGCTAAATTATCAAGCATTTGGGGTTTGTAAAGCAAGAAGCAGTTAATTTTCAGCACCAAATTTCTGATGACTTATTTAAGAGCAGTATCTGATGTCTGACAATGCTGGTATGTAAAATCAGCTAGCACCCAAATGACACTGGGCAACTAAAAGGGAGAAAATAATTATACATGAGTTCAAACTCCAGGGATTTCTGCAACTTTTACACACATCTGCAGTGTCTATTCTCATTCATAGAGTACGCAGTAAAAAAATCATCAAGGCTGGATCTAAGTCCCTTGAATATCCCATAGGAAGGCATTTTATAATGCACTGAACCTATTTAACAGTTTGAGAACATCAGTATCATCAGCCAGCTAATAATGAAGTCAAAGCATTACTCATGCAAAGCAACACGCAGACAAATTTTGTCTCCTAAAAGCCTTGACTCTATTGGAACATATCTTCTAGTTAAATGCTACTAGGGTAATCCAACAGATTTGTAAAATGTATTCTTAAAAGCTGTTTACAAACAATAATTTATGAATGATGCTATGTTGTGCTTTACAGCAAGGTTCTGAAGTAAAATTTTAATTTAAATGCAAACAGTAAAATGGTCTAAGCTTTAGTTTAGCAACTTCATCTGTAAGGATGTCCCCACATACCACACCAAAATCTCATAGTATCTTCTTTAAGTTCTTGTAGACTGACATTGTGCCTAGCAATTATTGAAAAAATATGACTCAAGAATCTATATATAGTTTATAAACATTGTGAAAACGTTTGCCAGCAAAATATTCAAGTCTTTCAACTTCCCTCATAATTTAGCTACATTTCTGGATTATTATTTTTTTCAGTGATGGGAAAGAATTTTTCCCTTAAGATTAGAGATACAAGTTCAAAGGACAGGTCCTGTCCTGGTTTAAATCAGGCAATTCCAGGTAAATCTGCTTCACTCAGAAGATGATTCCCCCTCAAAGAAAACAACTCCTGCTTTTTATGACATCAAACCACTTTTCCCATCATGGATTTCCATCACATTTTTCTTTTACAGAGCATAAACTCCAGCAACAGCCTACATAGCTCTTCCATTTCACCTTCTTTTACTACAAAGTTTCATTGCCCTCTATTCCCTTCTTCTTTTCCCCTGCAGTAATTGCCAGGATTGGTTTCTTCTTTGAAATGTCCTTCACATGCAAATGCTGGAGTTAGCCAAGCCAGGCATTGAAATAAAGAGGGTATACTTCTGTCCTCTCTCAACATCAGGAGAAAAAAAAGCCACCCGATAGGAGGAATCAGAAGACCTTTGTGACTTTTCTACTTTTAACATCACATGTTCAAGTAATGCTGATCACAGCATTTTCTTTCCTAATTACCGCTTTGGAAGAAGTATGTGACTTTTAGAGCTGGTGGAAGAACACCAAAAAAGTACAACGAGCAAGCAGCATTGCTGAGAGTGTAACATAGGTTAGCACAAAAGAGCCATTAAATGCAAAACTGAAAAAAGGGAATTAAATGTATACATCATTAAGCAGCTTATTCAATGCAAGATAGTTTGAATAAATCAGGATTTTAACCCAAAAAAGTTTGTCTTTGATAATCATAAGTCATGTTCACATTATTTCATTTCCCATAATTTACTGCTTTGTATATGTAAGAAGAATTAAATATTTGTCTACAAAGATAGAACTAAAATATTTTACTATTTTACAGAGCTGCAAACGTTCTAAACAAATAGATTTCTAGTCAAAATTTGGTCTCTCAAAGGCAATGTAAAATACCAAAGGTCTGTACAAACGTGTCCCCCTTCGCACTTAAGAAGCATCAGATACAGAAGGAAAGTTGAAAAACTTCATATTTGCAAACAAAGAAATTAAAATATAACCAATTCTATTAGAAATGCACTTCCACCTCAGAAATTTTTCTCCAAGTCTCTCTGCATGCAACAATCTTTATGTAAATAAGAAGGAAAAAAAAAAAAAAACCAAACACCAAAAATATGTACAAAACTCAAGTGCTGATGTACTAGCACCGAGAAGTAGTTTTTAACTTAGAATAGGACCAGAGAAATCAGATCCAAAAAAACTACTTCACTGGAAAAAACTTTCAGAAATTGGTTTCTGCCCAGCTGTGGTTGTCCTAAACCTGCACGTGTGCAGATTCGTGCTGTAGACTACTGCATTTTGTGCTTCCCATCACATCCACACATGTGCATACACAAGCGTATGTGTAATAGCTTAATTGAATGAGTTACAGTTATTAGCTTTTAACAAAGCAACTATTGATGTATATCCACAGTGCAAAATGCTACTGAGATAGATTACTTCTCAATTATCAGGCACATTTTACTTGCTCCTTCAAGTCCATTGTTTGGGGTTTCCTCCCCGCTCTGTTTCCAATACCACTGGTCACTTTCTTTGTCTTGTAATTATTTCTCTGTTCAGAGAAGTTAGTATATGAAACTTCCCAGACTGATGCCATTCAAGTCACAAATCGGGGGGAAAAAGATAAAGAAAAAAAGAAAGAAAGCTGCAATCTCTGAAGTAGATATCTAGGTTATTCAGAGTCACATCCTGTGGTCACATTTTTCTTAATTTCCAGCAAGCCTAAGCAAAATGTTCCTTATATATTTAGTACAGAAATTCACACATAGATACTCCCAGGCCATTACTGTTATTTCTATCTCCATTGTTATCCACACAATGTTTTGATGTGTGCATGGTGTTTCTTGACAAACTCTGGTATAAGGAAAACAGCTATTATGCAGGGTAACCTTCTTTATAAACTAAAGAGCAGTAAATCACTGCTTGCGGTTCAACAGATCTGATTAAACAAGCATACAGCATTCAGCTCCTCTTTACGGCCATGCATCAAGAGCTGAAGATTCTGTTAGTTATAAATTCTGCAAAATATATTATTCTGCACATCTGCCTGGATCATTCACTGACATCTTAGGCTATCTCAAAAACAAAACTACAGAGTCAGGCAATGTACAATCATCCACAAAGTTTAAGTAGTCCTTTTGTCCTACTTCAACACTCCAAGTTTGAGGTAGGGAGGTGAATGGCAATTCAGACTGGCAAAGCCTTATTTTCCCCACACTGCACTTGAGTTATTTCTAAGAAGCACTCAGTAATCATGAAGTCCCCACATAAATCCTAGTCTTACACATTGACTCTGATTAAATGTTTTTTTCCTGTCCACTATCACTAAAAAGGATTTTCAGAACTTGCATCTCATCACGTCAGCTCCTCCTTGCAGGGCTCACTTCTTTGCGTCTCTGAAAGCATCAGGGAGAGGGGGAAATGCAGAGCAACCTAAGCAGTGGTTGTACATCACTTACAAAGACCAGACAAGGAGACTAGAAATCACATTCACATCAGTGACGCTGCAGTCGAGACACAAAAACTGGTCCAGGAGTTCTCCTCTTCCTTCCTGGCATTTTTCCCCCCATCAGTCATTCCCACACAACTGTTAAAGCGAAGCGTGTGCAAGGGCAAGATCATCACTTCAAATCCTCACAGCTGAGCAGAAGCCACAGTTTGAAAATGCAGATTTCCCAACATTTTGGTGCATTTCCCAGGGGAATTTTTGTGGAGATACTTGTCTCATCAGAACAGGTCAAGAGACAGACAAAAAATAAGGCAGTGGCAAGCTACTGCAGAAACACTTGGAGAAGACATCTGAGTTCTCATGCCCCAGCCAGAACAGCTACTGCTGCCCATTCTCCTGCCAGGGCTGTGACCAGAGAGGTGCGTCAGGACTGCAGCCCGGCTGTACTACACAGAAAGGGATCTTTAAACTCAATCCATGTCTCTAGCATAATAAAGTGGAAACACAACTCAGGTGTGTTTGGGAATCCACTGCATCTGCTGAAAGCATGTTTCTCAAAGCATATAATCCTGGATTATTTTCTTGTCTTTTCCACTTTATGAAAGCCCTAAATTTTCAGTGCCTCTGTTTTCATCCTTGGACACACCGTAGCAGTCCTCCATGACCTGGGGAGCATTCAGCACTGACGCCGTCATAGCAGAAGGAATTGGTATTCCCTGATAGCGCCTGACTCACAGCTAGACCAAACGGTTTGAAATGTGCTATATAAGAGGTAAGTATTATTACTATCATTTGTCTCTTCTGTGCCAGACAAAACACTTTGAATTGTAGCTTTCCTTGTTTACATGAAAACAAGGAAATTAGCTTTCTATCAACGCTATCTAGGGAATGCACAAAGGATGCCCTAGAAACCAGGCTTTGCGAGTTTGCCACCAAGGGCAGCAACCCTTGAAAACGCCCTTGAAGTGGAAGTGTTGCTCAAGGGCATCCTGAACATTAAATATATTATAGTACCTATCCAATTACTATTCTACCTGCTAAATTTTATCTACATATTAGTACAGAAGCACACACATTCTTACATCCTTTCAATATTTGTTACAGACACTGATTACATTACACTAAATATTTATATGTATATATACAGCAGAACATGTTACACATAATTATTACATTGTATTGTTGGAAATGTGTTGCTATATACACATATACATGTAACAGGATGAAAATAATTTCCTTGACATTTTAGATACTAGTTTATCAATGTAACTGTTGTGCAGTAACTCTTCTCTGACTGCCCAGCCTTTTTTTTTTTAAATAACCTTATGACACGTTGTATGAAGAAACAGAGAAGATCTGGACTGGTTTTGTTTTTATTTGATTGGCTTTTTGGTGGGTTTTGGTGGTGGTGGTTGGTTGGGGGTTGTTTTGTTTTTTTTTAAACATATAACAAGCACATTAATGAAAAGAAAACACTGTATGTTAATTGCGGTAGCCGACAGGAACGCTTTGTAGTTAATTGCACTTGTGTTTTTTAAGGCAGCTCAAACACTGCAAAGTCAAAATCCTCACAAAGTGGGAAAATATTATCTATTCAAATGAGAAGATGGAAAATAAAGATGAAGTGACTTCCTCAGGGCCACTGACAGACAGGAGAAGAGAAAGCAGGGGAGTCAGTCTTTCAGCCATTTGATCCTTCCTCTCAGTAGAGGCAAGCCTCCTCCTCAGCTGAAAGAGATCTATTTTGGGGACAGTTAAAACAATAGCTTCAACTGAAAATCAGGGTGTTTTTTTATTTTTTATTTGGCTTGCCAAGTTAGGTGGAATGGGTAAGTAATGGAGAGACTCATTAACTCCTGTGCTTTTCACCACTGCTTTTAAAGCAATCATGGAATTAGTTGAAAATTGTTCTCTGGCCCGTCCGTGTTTTCTATTGAACAATTCTCATGATGGAAGAGCCAAGATCTGTGACCTTAACTTGGCTCCAATAATGCAGAGAGCAGCCTCTCCTCTGTGGTGAACTGAGCCTTGAACAATTTCATTAAAAGGAATCATTGAAACAGATGAAATCGATGCTCTCAAAACGCAATAGTCTAAATCGTTAATACAGATCCTAATTTAAGGCAAGCAAGAATGTAAATTTTCCCTATCTTCTCTCACAAAACAGCATGTGCCAGGCTTTCAAAGGAGGCATAAACACACCTGCAGTATTGATAGCACAAGTTCAACATTTATTCATTACATGTTGAATTAAAAATAACTGGGATGCCTGCTCCATTTCGCAACATGCAACTGCTCAGACCTGAGTGCACAGCAGAAAGTAGGTGGTCTATCTTGTAAATAAGATAGATGGATGAAAAAAAATCAGCATGTTTTTCACCAAGTGATACTTCTGCTGTGAAGCAATTCCAGTCCATGTACAAAGATCCCCAGCACAGGTCACGGTAAGGCATTCAATTCGACATCGAGAGCCTTATTGTATTATTTCACATGAAGAAGAATTATATAGTCATGCAGGCTGACAGCTTTGCATACGAAGGACAATTTCTCCAAAACAAATGCCAGCAGCTTATTAAGTTACCAATACATTGCTTAAGCTATAGTGACTTAATGCCACCAGACCAAAATATTTTCAGATTATTTTTAAAGGGCAGCACTGGGAAGCTTGCAAATCACACATTCACATTTTAATGAAAGGTGCAATTACCAAGCATTTACCTTGTATTTAATTAGAATGAAACATCAATAAGGCTCATTTAGCATCTCTCCGATACGTCAGCAACTTTTTTTAAAAGGTGATAGCAAATATTAGGTTTTGATTTATACAGTTATGCCGCACAACAGCATCGCATTTGCTGCGTTGCTACTAAATGACTGAATGACAAACAGTACAGTTTTGTCAATTCTAAGGCAAAGATAACTTGGCTGTGGTTCTCACATAGAAGACAAATCAAAGACTAATTTAAAATCAGTATAATTTCCCTTAAAATAACAATAACGGAGAGGATTATCATATGCAATTACGATGGAGGAATGCACCTGTTTTTCTGACCTAGCTGTTTTGACTACTTCCTAATGCATTCAAAATTACAAATAGCTGGTGTAAGTCTTCTGAAATAATAATAATAAAAAAATTAAGATAACAGAGACAACAAGAGAATACCTTTGCTGAAGACATCATGTGTAACACAACTGATTCTACTTTGACAGTCTAGTTTCAGCATCAGCCTTTTTTTATGCTGCATACTTCAAATTCCCTTCCATCCAGTACCACAGTTACAAACCCCACATAAAGTCTAACAATAAATTTCTTTCCAACTTCACAGTCTTTTGCTGTTTCAAGTACACTTGCAGTCACAAGACTCTAGATCTAGACCTAAAGCTTCTACCAAGATCCGCCAGTCAAGGAGAAATGCAAGGACTCCTGCTTCTCTGGGCCAGCTGCTTTATGGGTAAGAACTATAGGAACCACCTGGAGCTTCTTCCCTAGAGACTAGAAAATTACGAGATGGATTATGTAACATAAAAGAAAGGGAAAGACAACACATCTGGAGCCTTAGAAAATTTACCCAAGCAAAATTTACTCCCAGACCAGTACTCATTGTATAAGCTTGCCATGTAACACTGTCGCAGCTGGGATATACAGGTACTCGCAAGAAAGACTATGGCTGGTTTGGTCAAAGAGAGCTCACAGCATGCTTGGTTAACAGAAGATCCTTTATGCCAAATGCTAGTATGGTAGATTACCCATGAAAGCCTACAGAACCATTTCTGTGCCTTTACCCTACAGCACCAGCTGCAGGTGGGGATTGCCACTGACCAGACTCTTCAGGACCAGGGTGTTATAAGATTCTTTTCAAATGACGGCCCTTAATGCCTGGAGCAGCCACTTAACTATGAAATCACACTAGCAAAATCTTACTTGCGAGTTCAATGCTTGTAACGTTACAAGTTCACACTCAAGCAAGAAAACAAGAGAAACCTGTCCTTCTAATTAAATATTGAACAGCAGCCTACCAGGTAGGAATATATATATCCATTACAGGAAAATTTAAATATTTAACATCTTATGTGATAAATATCTAATATTTACTCAAGCTCATAACGAATGCTTGTCTAGGAGGAGGACGTGAAATTGCACTACAACTATGTCATTGCTTAATTTAATTTGCCTTTTTTAAAAATTCTAATTTGCCAGCCAGCTTGCTAATGATTTCATGACCATGCTACATAAACATTATTTCCCTGATTTGCTTTAGATGCATTCAAGCAGATATTTCTCACTGACAGAAATCCATGACAAAAGACCTGCCATAGAGGGCTCAGAAATGAGAGGAGACGGTCAGAGACACTCAGAAGGCACCCTGCACAGGTCAGGCCTTTGAAATAAAGCGTAACAGAGCATCTCAAGGATTTCTGATTATTTCCAGCTCCTCACAGGTCACCTGTACATGGTCAAGACACATTTAAACAGGAACATCTTTGAAAATTAAGGACTGCAAGAGACAAAGAGAACAGTTCTTTGATCGAAGCTCCAGACTGAATCTCCTGAGTTTTGAGTTCAAATTCAGGGTTCTGCCAGGCTGACTGAGGAATGCGAGATGCTTCACCCACTGCCTTTCACTTCCAACCAGAATTAGTTGTACTCCCTATGCTTTTCTGAGGAACTCACCTACAACAGGTATGGGGTTTAGGAGCATACACATCCCTGGGCGCCTTCTCCAATTAAAAGCAGAAATGAGCAAGTTTTGAACAGATTGCAAGTATTCCTGTGCTACAGGAGAGGAACAATCTGTGAGTGTGTGTGGTAACACTGACCCCAACTGCCCTCAGAAGCAGGTGCCAGGTCTCCATGTACTTGCACAGGAATTAAAAGCTCTTCTGTTGAGTGAGCCTCGGCCAAGTGTTAGACATCCTTCTGCCTAAGCAGATCAGAACTTCTGATCACATTGGCAGGTCAAATTTGTTTTTTCCAACCAGTGCACACACTCAAAAAATAAATTAAAAAAAAAGAAACCAAAATGTTGGGAGTTACATTCTCTGACGGAACTGATGTAATATAACAGGCTGAAAGGGGAATGAAGCCTTCCAAGCAGACTCCAGCAAAACCACACTTGTACGTGCTTTCAGTTTACAACAACGATCAAAATACAGGGCAATTATTAGTTTGGTTTGTTCTCAGTACATACAGACTCTTTTCCCCCCAGAGTAACAACCCAGTACTTCTTACCCTCACAGTCAGCATGGTCTCTTCGCCTCACTGCAGGTGGAGTTAATATGAGGAATGGAAGTGCAGCTCTGCCTATCTTTCTGCAGGTAGCAATTTTGTTACATCAACCTAATGCACACCTGTCTTTTGAGAAAACTGTTCTGTGTCACAGGCCGTCTTGTAACCATCAGATGACAACTTTTCAACACTGTTGATCTGAACTGAATTCGGGTAATGACAACATTGACGGTTCTTCTGATTTTCTCGTATTTGATGTTTTATTTAAAACCTCATCTCCTCCAAACAAATGATCATCTGAGAATGCCAGCTTTTGCTTCCTAAAGCATTATTCCCATCCTTACATCATACATAAAAGCCTGAGAACGGGAACCAAATGTACCTTGATGTCTCAAAAATTCAAAGCAAAATGAAAGAACCCAATGGGTACTTTACATATCATTTCAGTGGATCAGACTCCTTTCCACTAAGGATATTTTTTCTAAAAACCAATGTGACTAACTAGAAAATTTACCTTGAACTTAAATTAAAAGTTTGCTTATATTAAGAACTATTCAAAAGGTGAAGGTGTACAAGGCAAGCTTGAATGAGAGTTGCTTAGGCTTCATTTTTAATTTGTTCCCCCCACTTGAAAAGCACTCAATCCCAAGAGACAGAGAGCTTTATATTGGCTCTGGCTTGGCATTTATGAGGTGCCTGCAAACTCCAGCATGAAGTGGATCTGTTAGAATTTTGTATTTGATACTGTGCAAGGTCTTGTGGATGGACTGGTTGGAAGGGGTGTCAAAAATCTGTAAAGCAAGAGATAAATTCTGTATCACAAAAGGAAAGGAGGGCATCTTGTCACTTAGTTGAAAGAAGGATCACGAGGTGTTAATTTCTGACAGACTTGTACTCTTTCCTCATATTTCACTGAAATGCTAAACAACAAATTTATAATGCCAAGTTTCAACTTTGCAAAACACCACTCTCCAAGCATTATGCATTTTGTACAACTGGTTTCATAATATACATTCATGCACAAACCAATGCTATAATTGCAGATTCCTTAGAACAATGAAAGACTAAACAAATCCTTAATTTATAAGGCTCCACAGCGCTATTTAAGGACATCCCCATCTTACTGTAGAATTTCAAGCCAAACTCACACACTCACATGTGGTGAGGACCTAGCTAATCCTACCCAGCGTGGCATTTTAGCAACCCCTTTGCAATTAGGCTGAGGCCTGAGATGAAGTCAAGTAAAGCTCTCATCTACCTCCACCCCATTTGCTTTGGGGTGCAACATGCTCAGGCTCAGTAAATGTTCGAAAGCCCTCATCTGTATAGCAGAGACCCGAGGAAGGCGAGGAGAACTCTCTTGGGACAAAGTCAGTTGCTGATTATTGGCATGGCACTGGCTGCACACTCATGCTTTTCACACGCTGACAGCTCACATCCAGACACCACTTGGTGCTGCGAGACAAGCAACCTGCACACACACGCACTTTGCTTAAGCTTTTGGTAGCAGATCATTCAGGAAAGAAAACATCACCAAGGGAAACTTGAGCTTCAGTTCAGCATGCGGCATATTCACCATGAAGGGATTTTAATAAGAGGAGCAGCTCAATGAACAGAACAATTTGCCAGGAAAGACAGAAATCACCACAAGCAAAAAGATTTCAAATCAAGCCTGTCTGTCAGGGATATTTCAGTCTTCATTCTCCTCTCTCACTTACCCTGATGCAGTCCCAGTAATGTACTTAAACTCAAAGGAATTTCAGAAGAGAGGACACAGCATGTAAATGAAAAATCAAATCTGATGGGACATATTTGTTAGATGTGCAAAAGGAGCAGTTATAGGAAGGTAACAGGTATTGCAGCACTTCACATTCTCAATCAAAAGGTGCTAAAGAGAAAAAAAAAGTATCAAAAAAGGCTTCAGGTCTCTCCAGCTTATGTAGTATGCACTATTGCAAAAATTAAATTTGAATTTGGAGGACAAAAGCTCCTACCCCTTCAAGTGAGTCACTACATGTACATTTCCTGTGTCTACTCCACTAAAAATCTAAACCATTTCAGAATTACTTTAAGAGTGCTGATTTCGTGCTGTCTGATGTTACAGGCCAATGCTTAAGGGTCACAAATGAAAAATCAACATGCCATACTGAACTAGTTTCTCATTCAGCTTTTATAATCCTGTAAACAAATAACTTGATTTTCACACTTCTCACTCACGTGCTACCTTGAAACTTTTTCCCAAACTGACTACATCAGAGAATGTAATGTTCCTTTCCAATAAAATCACTTTTACAATGAGGCTAGATAAACAGTTCCCTGCACCTGTGTAGTCTCATGGTTTAAGAGACACCAAAAAAAAATTAGAAAAAAATACCCTAATCAGGACACATACCAATTGTTTGATATTTGGAAGAAATGATGATTTATTTTTTTTCTTTTCCAGGGCTACCAATGTTTCACTAAACCGTGCTGTAGATCCATCATGAGTAAGATATTAGCAGCAAATTTACAAATTGCAAGAGACCACAGAAGTCTTCATTTATCCATGGTCAAACCTCATTATAACTTCTGTTATGTGATACGTAACAGAAACCATATGTGTCCACAGTATTTCTGATCAGCACCAACCTGTGTTTTAAGGCAGCCCTCACAAAATGCTCTCAAAGAACTGCATGACATCACCACTGATGGTTAGAAATACAACCTCACAGGATGAAGTATCAGTGGGAGTGAAGAGGTAAAGAAAGAGCCCTGCTTTAACATAAGAAAAATCCTTTCCCACTGTTGTACAGATACAAAAAGAATAACTGGAGGTGGTAAGAGGGGAAGTGTTACAGGAGGCAAAAGTATCACTTCCCCCCCCCAGCAATCTCCCCTCACTCCCCACATCCCAACTATGTTGGATTAACTCCCATTCACTTCAAACAGAATCTTTCCTAATTATTGTCTGATGGAGCTAGAGGGAAGGAAGATGTACAGGCATCTTAAAAACCTTTTGATACGTTTCCCTTAAATTTTATTAAAAACGTATGAATATTTCTTCCACTCAGTAGCCAACCTAAAGTCAGTTTTTAAATATTAGCTTCATTCTCTTTAGTTTCCCTTTATTAGGACAGCAGAACAGTTCCTACAGAAGAACTCAAGCCAGATGCTGACAACTAGGCCACATACTAATGTTTAGGATTCTTCGATCCTAAACATACACACCTCCAACTTCCACAGTATCTCTAGGCAGCTGTACCTAATACACCTGCTGCACAAAGCATTACTGGCTGGTGCAAGGAATGCCACCATCAGACACCTGCAATTCTAAAGATCTAGCTCTACATACTTTGAGGCCCAGATAAAAATCACAGTTAAAGACAGTGTATTACATGAAGCGCCAACGATATATTTTTAGAATTGAGAGTTTTATTGAACCATTTTAAAACCATGCAAACAACGGTAAAGTCATCTTTCTTTCTCACTTGCCCTGAAAAAGGATATACTAGCAAAAAGAGACAGAAAAAGCCAACAACAACTTCTCTATTACCAAAGGAACGTATGAAGGAAAAATGAGGTGCTGATAAGGAAAGAACTTCCAAACGCTGGGAAATGGACCTCAGTACTAACATGTTTGGTAATCCTGCCCTTAGACCTGACAAGCCTAGTCATGCCTAATAAGGAGCGGGAGCTCTGGCAGAAACAAAATTTCAAGGACGCGGCAGTGACGGAGATAAACCATTCCTGCCTTTTACAGGCACATGGGCTCCTGGCTTGGGTTAGGCATCTGGAATTGACACTGCCTTCCACAGTTGCAGAAAAGGTGTCAACAGCTTCACTCTGGGTACCACCACTGATGCTGAGGTCTCTTCCTCCCCTGCCATCTTTAATAATGAGAAGCAGACAATGACCTCCTGGTAAATGAGTTTGCCAGAAGGTATTGCTGAACATTTTCTACAGTCAAACACCACGAGTCCTACAAATTCAATAGGAAAGGAAGAAACCTGATTCTACAGCAATGCCTTCAAATAGCCTACAGAAGTGAGCAGAGATTTATAGGTCTGATCCAAGTCTCTTTGAAGGCAGTGGAAAGACCGCAACAGGGTAAGGCAGGAATTCTGTTCCTGCTGCGGAAACGCACAGAAGAGATATTCTCTGTTAACTGTTTTTCTTCTAACATGAAGTCTTGGGAAAGGAAAATTTGGCCCTGAAACACAAAAAAACCAGTATCTATTACTGAACTTCTTGATTCCACAAGATTCTTTAAAAGATATTGATTGAAAATAACATCCAAGTTTACTTTAGCAAATCATTTGGATTTTTTCTATCTCTTTTTCAATAAAAAGAACAAAGTTCTGCCTAAATTACATGTATTTTGATATTATATCACAACTTTAAATCAAATGAGCATATCCAGTATAAAACTCCCGACTGTTTAATACCAGCCACTGAGTAATCCCATTTGATTTCTTCTTACAAATACATTCTAAAATCAAGCTCTCTTATATTACTATATTCACCGTCTTTGTATCTTTAGAATGTGCTTCAGAAAAGTTTATAATATTTCTTCTTAGCTATTTTTCAGTATTTGAGCTGGATAGACCAAAGTCAAAATGGAATTTGAAATGCGGTATGTTCAAGTTCCACTTCTAATTTACATTACTACTCACACTTTCTCCCTTCAAAATCAGGGTGGTTTTTTTCCTAGCAGTAGTCACAAGACCAAGCCAAAACTGTGCTCCCTGCTCAAGCTTGACATAAGATATTTCAGCTTCAAAAAGTTTACAAACTAAACCAACAGGAATTCAAAACAAATGGATGGACAGAGTCCACTTGTTTAAATCAACATTCAGTAACAGACTGATACTGGAATCTAATGATTTTTCTTGCACACATTTCTTATTTGTCAAGCTGCACTATTCATATGCCCTGCATTTCAGAACCTCTAACTTAGCAATTCCTTGGGCCCAAGAAGGATAAAGATATAGAAAAACCTTAATTAAAAAAATAATTTATTACAATACTAGAAGTTGTTTTCTTAATGAAGACTGGATTCTGCTGGCAGCTGTCTACATCGCAACACTTAGGCTTTAAGGCCGCTATCACTGTATTCCTTTAAGTTTAGAAATGCAGAAAAGGTAACACTGCATTAAGATTGATACCATTAAACAGTTCTTATAGTTATATGTCATTCTTCTTTATTATCTTTATTCTAATACTGCTTGCAAATTATACTCTGCCTGCACAACTTTTTTTTTCAGATTTGCTTTCAGAAAGCTAAATAAGAAAAGCACCATTTGCTTCATAAAACCACTGTTTTTGTTAGCTTTGCTCTACAGTACGAGGAAACTGTTATAAAAACTGAGATTTCATAAGGAAGACATACAAATTTCCATGGCTATACTTTTGTTTACCAATAGTTGAAGATGCCTGTAGAACACTAAAAATTTAACATTTGTTCCTGGTTCCACTCTTAGCAATGAAGGCCAGATTTTGCTGGGGCTACTTGTGTGGCATCCTGCTCCGCAGGCGGTCCTACACCAACTGCTGGGTTTCTATGTTTGGTTCAAACATGACTTACCACCAAACACCAGCACAGAGGCCCTTAGCAAACAGTTGGGTATTTGTAACCACTGCGTCTTTACTCAAAAAGGAATCAAGATTTTTCCAAACTGTTGCACTGGTTCTGCAGAGTCGTATACAACTGCTGCTCAAACATCTCCTCCTCTGCATGTCTGAATGCTGCTCCCAGCATCAACGGCAATATCAAGCTGGTGAACCCTTGCACCCACCTGCTCATGATACCTGTACTCTGAAACACCTCCTAAGGAAGAAGGTATTTTGTTCAGAGCTCAGCAAATTTCTGCTTTTTGTTTGTAATAGTTGGAGGACTTGCGGAAATGCACACACAGCTGCATATTTTAGGAGTTTTAATATTCATGATGTATTATGTTGGAATGGAAATCAGACAGTTGAATTCCAGAGGCTCAAATAGGACTTACAGAGACACCCTATTCTTTTAGGATCCCATGTGGAAAGGAAAAAAACTCCACAACCTAGTCTTGTATCTTTTCATAAGGTTCAGTACCAAGGGGTGAGGGGAAGGAAAAAACCAGCATTCAGGAGATGGCTAGTGGGATATGAAGGTTTCATCTCCAGCACAATGAGATGTTAATAAACAAGATGTCGGGTCAGTGATGATGCATCATTTTTTACCAAGCCTACAAACATATTACCATTTGAACCTCAAGTTTTTAATCTCATTACTTTTCTTAACCATTGTAATGGGATTCAGCTGTGCTGGGGACCGCAACTCATAACCTTCCCCATGCCATTCAGCTGTGCCTATTTATATAGTATCTTTGCACTGAAGACAGGATAAAGATTTAAGATCAGTTAAGGCTAAGCTAAAATGGGAATATTACTCTAACATGGCAAGAGGCAGTTGTGCTAATGTGCTAAACTACTTACCCAACAGCATCAAATTCTCAAAGGAAAACTAAGGTTCACACCAGGCACATCTTCAGTATCATGCTACACAAGCCACTGTTCTGACTGCAACACCTCAAGATGTAACTGAACCTTTAAATACTGTGTTGAGCGTATTCTCACACACAAATAGTTCACTGAATACCTATCACTTTGACCAACAAAGCCAGAGATTAAAAATAAACACTCCTGTGTAATGCAAAATAATGTATTATTATATTATTAGAACCCTGGAGAGAAACACAACCTTGCAATAAATCACTTGTACATGTAAGAAAACCTACAAATCAGAACTAATTTACAGACTTGCTCATATATCAAGAAAATAAAACAGCAAACAGGAATTTTGATACCTTATTTACAACTCCATCTTGGTACTTAAGAGGTTAAAGACACAGAAACATTCAGTGTCTGGTATGAAAACAGAATTAAAGGGCATTACTTATTTGTTTATAAAACATTTTCGTTGGATACTCTATTTCTTGGTCATTTCCTATACAAAGAAATACACACCAGTTTCCAAGTACGGTCTGGGGAAAAACCTCATGAGCAACTTCTAAAATGATTTTAACATCCATTCTGAGTATACGAAGTGCAGATGATGCATTATTGGTAATAAAGACTAAGTAATTTTCTGACTCTCTCTTCCTCGATCTGCTTAGGAAAGACATGTTTGGGGATCTTCCTGTTCAAAGAAAGAGGATTCTAAAGTAAATACAGACACGCTTCTTCCTAATAATCACGATTCTAGGGATCAAAGACCATTTGTAAAGAGAATTTCCACCTCTTCCGCCAAGATGCATTCCTTGGAATATAAATATGCAGAATCAGACAATTTGTATACAATTTTCTCTCAGTTAGCAGCAATGCACAGAGAAGACTTGGAGACGCACCCAGAGAACTGGGAGCAGATTGATGACAAAGCAGTACAATAGGTGAATTTCTGTGTCACTAGTCCAGAGGTTACTTTGCCTCTGTCACTCCAGGCAAAGAGACCACTCTGCCTTCAGAGCCCAGAAGTTCCACAGGACTACATTTTTAGGTTTAACAGAAGAAAGAAAAACTCTTAAATTCACTTTGAAAAAGAAAAAAAATAAAAATGAATCACTTGAGAAGACTGCTACTCTGATTTCAGAGTATAATATTAGGCTTCACAAACTATCTAATTTGAAACGGGGCCTCTAAACATGTCATAGAATCATAGAATGGTCAGAGTTGGAAGGGACCTTAAAGATCATCAAGTTCCAACCCCTCTGCCATGGGCAGGGACACCTCTCCCTAGAGCAGGTTGCTCCATTCAGCCTGACCTTAAACACTTCCAGGGATGGGGCATCAACAACTTCCCTGGGCAACCTGTTCCAGTGTCTCACCACCCTCACAGTAAAGAACTTCTTCCTAATATCTAGTCTAAATCTCCCCTCTTCCAATTTAAAACCATTACCCCTCGTCCTGTCACTAGACTTCCTGACAAAG